>CAAKHC010018843.1:0-54597 GCA_901007825.1 Macroramphosus scolopax
ACCCCAATCCATTGAGGCAGGGCCCCTCCTCCTGACCAATCCTTCAGCAATTGGCTGGTTTTCACCCCGACTTTCTCTGTCGTCACTTTTCCTTCTCTCCCCTGCTATCTTCTGTCTTCACCTGTCTTTCACCTTTCCTCTCTCCTCTCTCCTCTCTCCTCTCTCGATCTCCTCTCCTCTCTCTCTCTCTCTTCTCTCTCTCTCTCTCTCTCTCTCTCCTCTCTCTCCTCTCTCTCCTCTCTCTCCTCTCTCTCTCTTCTGTACTCCCCTTCTCTCCCTCCCTGCCTCTCCCTCTCTCTCATCCTGCTGTGTGGTGGGTTTGCAGTTGGTTCTCCGAGGCATGAGTGAAGCATTAGTAGATCGCCGGGCGGCTCCGGCCCTTATAACTCTGTGCAGTGGGCCTGAATTGTGAGTCAATCGACACAAGAAAACTTTTCTTTAAACATTGTCATTTGTGTGGGCGGCATCCTTACAGTGTCAAACAGCAGCTTGGTAGAAATCTGTGTAAATAGTAACCTCACGTGGCAGCTACCTTAACCAGCATATAGATGAAGTGGAAGAGCCTGAAGTCATTTGTGCCTCTTACTGTATCCCGTCTTCAGCATCCACTGATTTGAGCCGTACTGATATTTCAAACTAGATTAGATATCCTTATTGTTGTATAGATGACATCTCCTACAAGTCAGAAAAACCTCCTTGGTCTTCCAGTGTATATTTATCATTAGACAAGATGAGGAAAGTAGTGTCAACACTGTTGGAATGCAGCCCCTTTCATCTCATCTTTCTCTGTATTGAAATACACATGCCTATACACATTCCACCAGGATGACCTCAATCAATAAACTTCGAAGTGAGAATGAATGAATTCCTTTTACATTCCAAGATGGCCCTTGTTTATCTTTTAGGTCTTCTCTGCTCCTACTGACAGATGAATGATTAACTAACATCACCCATTAACCTGCTTTCTGCACATCATTTAATCATTGATAAGCATTAAATACTTTTATTATGCATTTGCGTGCTTTGTATCGTTTTATGATTTGATCATAGATCATTGATTAGGGTATTAAATGATTACTTTAGATTTGTATTATCTCGATCATTGCTCTTAGTTGTAGTTCCATTACCTGTTATTAGCGTTAATACTGTACCCAACTGATAATTGATATATGAAGTTATACATGAGATAGAACATTACAGAGACTTTAATATTGACCTGGCTCCACAGATTTGCAATCATTTACCTTTCCACTTGTTGACAGTTCAAGAGTCTTATAATAATGTTAGTGTGAACTGATTAAATCATGTATTTGGTCGTAATGACGCCAACAGATGGAAAGTACTTGTGTCTGGGTACTTTTTGAATTAATCAAAGATGTCAGAGATTAAACCACACGGTACATTTGTAATAGAAAGGTTGCACATCAGTTGGTAAATCAGTTAGCAGGATTATTATAATGATGTCTGCTTCTCCGATTTCTCACCATGACATCATCATGAGTTGTCCTCATGTTCTAACAAACATGTTGAATCTGATGGATATTTAAAAAGGGTATATGACTCATTCAGATCCTTTCCCTAACACATGTTAATGGAGAAGCTATAGACAAAACCACATGACCCAGTGACAATGAATCGTCAAACCATTATGTTGCTCTCCTGCTGTTTTTAGCTCTGTAAGGATATCAACTATTCCTGCCTTTGGTACCATCATGGAGACTGTCACACAAAAAGAGGTAGGAAACGTGATGTCAAACTCCTCACATGATTAGTTTGTTTAAATGAATGACTTTAGGAATAACAGCTGAAAACATGTATGGATTAATGTGTGTGTGTGCGTGTGTGTAGCTGCTGGAGCGGGTCAAAATGCAGCTGGCGTCATTCCTGGAGGACCCTCAGTATCAAGACCAGCACTCTTTGCACATGGAGATCATCAGGACGTTCGGAAGGGTCGGACCTAACGCAGAGCCTCGCTTCAGAGATGAATGTATGTAAAAGACACGCATGTATCTTGAGCTTTGTCTGTGTTTTACATCTGCACTATTCTTTTGTCTGTATTTGTTGTTTCCCTCCAGTCGTACTGCCACACCTTCACAAGCTGGCGCTGGCCAACAACAGTCAGGCGGTGGAGAGCAAGAGGATTGACATCGCCACCCAGCTGTTCGAGGCCTACAGTGCCCTCTCCTGCTGCTGTATCCTTTTTATAGATCACGCTTAAAGACACAGGAGAACCATGTAGCGTTTCATGTCCATACCAGAGCGTCAACCTCTATTATAAGAAACAAAAATTCTCCTTCCGATTGTTTTGTTCCTAACCCCCCCTGTGGTCACAAGCTTTCAGTAGTGACTTAGAGTATGTGATTGCTGATGACAAAGAGAGTTTCCTTTGTAGGATGACTAGTCTGTCTCACTGCTCGCTCCTTCTGCTACTGTCTATTGTACATACATGGGCTCATGTATCTCATCGTGGATGTATAAAGACAAGCGTCGGAGGCAGGGCTCCATCCATTGCAATGAAAGTTGTACAGTGGCGCAGTTTCCATAACGTGACAGACGCCATCGCTGTAATTACACGCTTTGGCCACTATATAAAATGCTTTAAAGCAGGCTGCACTTCCTGTATCAAGGTCTTCTTATACATCCATGCCAGCCCCCGGGTGATGAACTGTGGAGAGAGACACAATGTAAGTCCATGAGTATAGGCACCACCCTCTGGTACAGCCATGGCTTCCTGTTGCTGGGGGAAGAGATCAGAGAAGTACTGCAGCTCATTCCCAGAGACTCACTGTAACCTCTTAAGGAATTATGTGACAAGACGGACTAGCTCGTACCGGCTACAATTATCCCCTTAAAAATGTCCCTTTTAACTATCTGATGAATATTCAAGCTGACTAATAAACCTTATACTCTAATTCCAGAAGAGGACGTTTATTAATGGTCTGAAGGTTGTAGCAGTTGTGAAACCGGAGCTGTCAGTCAGACTTTTTTAACTACTGTATGTATTTCCAATGGATTTACCAGAAGTCTGTCGAGGTTGGCTAAAGTTCAGGGTGAGCTGCTGTAACTGTGAGTCAGGCCATTTGAATGACCGGTCAAACTCTAGCTCCACTGCTCTGATGCCTGTGTATCCGTACGGTACGTATCAGCGTGGCCTCAGTGCCTGAGTGTGTGGTTCAGTTGTGTGTGTGTGTGTGTGTGTGTGTGTGTGTGTGTTGGCAGAGTTTTTCTATCATTTGGCAGGAGGAGAAAGGGAAAATAAGCTGCCTCCATTTTGGGGCTAGAGGTAATTATAGGGTAGATGGAGCAAAGGAAAGGATGAGAGGGAGGGAGAAAAGAGCGTGAGAGAAACTGAACATCAACTTCAATCCTGGGTAACAATTCCCAGAATAGGTCTCACCTTTACATTACCTCTCCGCTGTCATCCTCCTCTTTACTGGTTCTTTCTCCTCCTGCTAGGTCTCTTTCTATCCTCCTTTCTCTCTGTACTTCGTCCCTCCTCTGTCAACCCCACCCCACCGACTTCCAACGCACACACACACATAAAGGGCAGCTGGTCTGAGGTTCATTCCTGTGGATCTTTGTCAGGCTGTGATTTCAGCGGTGCCCAGGATGTATAGCCCTAAACCCAGAGGCTCTACCTCCCACTGCACTCCGTCTCTTGTAATCAGTGAGTCAGGCCATGAAACTGTACATTCACAGCTCTAAAAATATAGATTTGCTCAGTGCGTGTACCACATGGTTTCACTGGGTACGACAGGTGGCAGAGCACATGCAGTCCGGGTGGAAACAGTGTCTGCTGGAACAACCAACCGAAAATTGGCGTGTGGGCGGAGTTGGCAAGATATCATTCAATGGTTTTAATAATACAATCAAAGGAAAGTATTCGGAAAGCGGTTGTGGTTTTGGTGAGATTACTTTGATATAATTAAAGACATTAAACACATCTGGGAATCTGTAACTGTTAAAGGTCGGAAACTACAGCTAACTCACTTCAGTGTCCATACACGTAGTGAGAAAAACGATTGGAACGAAAGATTAAGCATCACCGCTCAACACTCTTTAACACATTAGAGAATTATGATTATGTTATTTTTTGTTTAATTGTCTCCTTCCTCGTTTTAGCCGTGTACATCTGTAAAGCAGCTATCACTGGGCCCTTTCTCCCTGTAAAGGTGCTCTCTTGTTGCTCTCTGGCTGTATTAGTTGTCTACTGTTGATCCCGACCTTAACGTGCTGTGCAGTCATTTCTGAGGAGGTGATGGTCAACCACTTCCTGCCCGGCCTCAGGTGTCTACGTGCCGACATGGAGCAACTCTCCCCAGAACACGAGGTCAGGCGACTCGCACACATGCCCACTGAATTCACACAGGGGGGTTTCATATAGACACTAATGGTATCAACACACATGCACACAGTATCGCCTGAGGGTGCAAGTGGCTCCCTGTGGTTGGATGGATCTCACCCAGTCATGGTACAGACAGACAGTGTGACCATTAACCTGTGTCAGAAACACTCATACACACACCTCCACTGTACTTATTTCAGTCTTAAAATCTCACGTGAATATTTTCCTCAGTTGACTAACAATCAGCTGATTCTTTTCCACTCTACACATCCACTCTTGTCTGTAAAGTCCTCGTACGTTAATGTGAGACAAGAATTCCTGTCCCAGCTGAGCAGACTGCAGTCTCATTCAGGAACCTGCATACATTGAACTATACAAACACTGTCTACTTAGTCATGTTTGGACAGAATTAGGCCAAAGTGTGATAGAAGCAACATCACATCCTGTAAAGAGGTCGTGTAGTCAGTCATGACCGGCACTACATTCTTGACTGTTTTGTGAAGTTAACATTGTGTCTTTCACATTATTCCACAGGGGATTCTGAGTTCTATGATCAAGGAGTGTGAGATCAAGGTGGAAAACAGAGGAATCGCAGATGCACAAGGGTGAGAACACACACACACAGTCCCAGGCCCACCATCACCTCGTCTGTAACGACCTGCGGAACATTGAGGGTGGGGGCAACAACTGATGCCATTTAGGTCATAGTTTAGAAGAAGGAAGAACTGTAAGGGGAAGTTGTCCTACTGTGAGCAGAGGGGACTTGACCTATAAATATGGGGTTAATGCCTAGATGAGAGCATGTAGAACCAGATCCCAAAGGGTCCGGCTGCACCGCTGGAGGTGATAACAGCTGCTGTAGATAATCATTGTGATTCCTTCAGGAGTTGCCAGAAGTGTCGGCTCTTCTAAAACTTCCGGCCCTGTCTATTTCTGACAGAAGCCTTGTCAATGTACACATAGGTCGTACAGGAGTCAGACACAGGAACGGCATAGCTGCTTTCAAAATAAAAGCCGCTGGCAGGCACTCGATCATATATCATACTGCAGCGTCAACATGCAAACCGCTGAGACCAGCCGAGAAATTAACCAGAGAGCAAAACCAAACACTTTCCTCATTGATGATGAGACGTTCGTCTGTAGAAGCCAGAAAACCCAAGACTTTAGTTGTGTGTAGGGAATAAAAGCAACTGCCACGATTTAAACAGACACACCGAACCCCTTGAGCGATGGAGCCTTATTATCCGTGGTAGACGCACACACATCAAGGAAAAATGACAGAACCAGCAAGTCAGTGATTTAGGCCAGACAAATCTTGAAATGCTCCTGATGGGGTTTTAAGCTAAATTTAGAAAGATGTGTGTGTATTGACATTAGAGTGTCCACGTTTCTGTGTGGACATGAGCTCAGATGTGGGTGTGTTCCCCAAAACCCTCAATTCAACTCTGAAGTTAAAACTTTTTCTCCCTTTTTTTTTTTCTTTGGTTCCTCTTTCATTTTGGTCAGTCAAGTCTTTCTTCAACTTCCCTCATTGTAATCCAGCATGTGTCTTTTGAGGTTTTGACCTTGAAGAATATAGATTTTTCTTTTATTAGATAAATGTTGAGGCTTTCTGCAAGTTCCTGTTAACCCCAGACATCTCTGTCAGTAAGATATTTCTGAAGGTCATATCATCAGTGTACTTTCCTGTGTTATAGTGTCTGTATGTTATAAATCATTTAATTAATAGTCCAGTTTTTTATTTCATTAACCTTGTATGGCTTATGTGCATTGGACATGAACATGCTCCTTAACGTGCCGAGATATCTAGAGGATTTGTAGTGATGTTCACCAGTCTGAACTAAATTTAGATCGCTGTTGGTGCTGAGACATGTTGTTTGTCCTCCTGTTGAGCAATACAGCAGCTTGGGAGAAGCCTGTAACTGCTCCGCTGTCTGAGTCCCCCGCAAATCCAAAAGAGGAACTGATTGAGCCGTTAGACTGTAAAAAAATCAGGAGGGGCAGTGCTGGCAAACAGTGTTTCCCTTTTAAAGAAGCTGAGTAAAGGCTTCCAGAGGCTCGTCAACAGATTAGGGATGATAAGAGGAGGGCAATACGGATCAATCATCAATATAAAGATTGTTTTTGACTGTTTGAGGAAATTAAACATCTGACAAATCAAAGTGCTGCTCAATAATCTGCAATATTAACCACAATCCTGTGTGCCTTTTCTCATCATCCATCCTTATAAACAATTGTTTTCTATTCTATGTGCTTTTGTTAGCGGCCATCTTTCAATCCATGAATGTAAAGTACAGCAGCTTAATCTATTACTCTCTTTTCTCATAGATCCATGTCCATTGCATCCAGTTTGGTGGGTGAGGATGCCAAGACCAAGTTCCTGAGCAAGATGGGTCAGCTAACCACCTCCGGGGCCATGCTGGCCAACGTCTTCCAGAGAAAGAAGTGACCACAACACTGACAATCGCAGCCGCAGTACTGGTCGACCCTCTGCTGTCTTTTGGGAGCGTTTCATTTGACTGGAAAAGAGCGTTGGTTTCCGCTTTAAGTAGATGAAGTGTATCGTTAATTCATTTTAAAGAGATGAATCTTTGCGGACAGTTTCTTGTCCGGACATGAAGACAGACGTCCAGTGCAGCAGGACTACCTGCTGTTTAAAGAACAGCAGTTTTTTGTGGTGAAAACCGAGGTTTTCCCTTTTGCTCATATCCTCTCCTTAAAGCTTCATCATGATGAAAGCGTCATCGAGGACTGTGGGTTCGCGTCCATGAATCAGTGTTGTCAATTTTCATTTCAGGAAAGGGGGGAAGGAACTGAACAGTGTTGAGATTCACCCAAAGTAACAACGAGGGACTTGTTTCCTGGATGTTTCTTGGACTTGAAAGTATCACTGAAGTTCATTTGAACTTCTCGTTTCGGAGGAGAGCTTCACTTCATCTCTGGGAAACAAAAAATGCTGAGCACAGCCTGCTGGATTTCACGGAAGAATTTTAATGGCCGCCGTCGGGGAGCGAGAAGGTTCTGGGACCGTTTGCATTAACTTTCATGTCTGATTGAAATTATACCGAAGGTTTGAACCACGTGACGTCTCTGAGAATGTGTCGGTGTCTGTGTGGCTCGGAAGCATCGCCTACTTGAAGTTACAAAAAAAAAATTGTCTTGCCTTTATTTCTTCAAGATCTGTCTCTGTTTTTGATAGCTTCTATTTTATAACTTATTTATGTCTTAATACAGAAAAAAACATTCTTTATTCCGACTTCCAAAGAAATTTGCACTTCACTTAATGATCTTCATTATGTATATTTTTCGGTCTCACACACGTTGAACATCATCACTACTGTTAATGGATTTATTTTGTTTCCGTTCGGGCAATGTGAAGACGAAGAGAACACTGATCATAATTATTCCCTCTCTGTCCGTTGCATCTTGTCTCTCCGTGTTGCAGTGTCTCTGGTAATTGTACTTTTTTTCTAAAGTGGGTATATTCTTTGGTTGTTTGTTTTTTTTTGGATATGCTCAAAGAGAAACAGTAAATAACTTTATCATACACTGAACTGAACAGGATGGTACTCATTGTGTATATTTGAAATTGGTGTCATGGTGTAATAAAAGATTGAGATCAGTTGTGTACTTAAGTTGGCCTCATAGAATCCTCTCACATGTTTCGGTGTGTGTGCGTTGTGTGTGTGCGGCGGGAAGAAAGCCGACTTTTGATCGCGGTTCATGGCTCAAAGTGTCGACAGGTGCTAAAGGCAGTAAAACGAAGTCATTTCACAGACAAACACACACTCCTGTCGTCCCTGCGCCCTTCCTTTGATGTGATCTATCGTCTGCTCGCTGCAACAAACCAAAGTCCACCTGTGTGGGGCATTCCCTACAATTTACCCCCAAATAAATGTAAGAAAAAAAGAAAAAGCTCAGATCTGCTGTGAAGATTACAGAGATCCTCAGCTCATGCTGTCCTCCAAGTATGAATGGATGGTAAACTTAACAAATCCTGATGTGGTGCGATTAAACATGCTGCATCTTTTAGTGACAAGAAGAAGAAAAGAAATAGAAAATACTGTTAACGCATCGTCATGATTGACCTGTAGTGGAAACCAGAAAACTGAGTTATTGAAAACGCTCCTGCAGGTCAGTGGAGGTGTGTTCATCTAGTGGTTGAACATTACGTGAGTTTAACACCCATTGATAAAGGGCAGTTTTTGCATATTCAGGCTAATTTTCAACCATCATCAGTGATAACTCGGCAGGTGGACAAATACGCATCAGGTGTGGAGCCTCGGCCGTGCGAGCATTGTAAGGTTATAATCTCCCATTCATCATGGAGTGTGTGTGTGGAACAAACAACCCTCTGCTTGCTGAAGACCTGTTTATCATGTGTGGCTGTGCAAACATCTGAATCTGTGTTTTTGTTTTTGTGCACGTGTGAGCTCACAGATCACATCCTCTTCCTGAAATAGGCAGAAGCAATGCAGATCCAAATCGAAAACCTCTGGGAAAAAAAGCCATGTGCTTGAAGGTTCCTCCAACATCACGTTACTGCAACAGGCTGCAACTGCAATTTGTGTGTGTCTTACATTAATGAAAAGCATGCAGCAGCCAAATGTGCACGCACATGAGCCGAGTGGAAGGGGGCTTTCTGCACGACCTTTGACCCGGAGGACTGATGCTTCGCAATGCAACCTACATTCTGCTGCGTCTGTGATCTCGTGCAGGTCATTCGAAGTGTGATGCTTGTTAAACAGCACGCCTGCAAAATGAGCTCCACCGTTCGTTCTGTGTTGGGGCCTAACAGGGCTCAGCATGTGTCCTTTGGAGTGTTGTCGGTGGGGGGACGACCGGGGGGGTTCTGATTGCTACAAAAAGTCAAATCTGGCTCTTAATTGCTACTGTGCAAGCTGCAGAGGCCACAAAACAGCTTCTCAGCATCTTTTTATGGGAATGGGGGGTGGGGGGGCAGAACCCATTACCTTCACTGGCTCAGCTTAAAATCCTCATTATTCTTCCTCTTTCTGTTAGTTGCACAATAAATACGTTTTATGCTTTCTTCTTCCACTTTTTTCTTTTCATGAGCCTCACTTTCGTCATGCCTAATTTCCTGATCTCTTTTTTTTTCTTCTTTCTCTGCTTTGTCCATTCACATCACTTTTTTTTATATATTTGCATAACTGTCAACTTGAAGAGAACGTGTATGCAAATTCAGAGGGTAACACACCAAGTTTTACTCTCTCTCTCTCTCTCTCTCTCCGTTCCCCCAGGAGAAGAGCACAGCTACTGTTTTTCCAGGAGGGAAGTGCTTTTAAATGAATTAATTGTAGAATGAGGATCTGGTCAGGGCTGCTCCAGGAGCTGAGCTGGAACCGGCCCACTCACTCCCAGTATGGATGGTGATGAAAGTGACACATGCTTTGCCTCCACTTGTGGGGTCATAAATTAATTTATCTCTGGAGTGAGATCTTATCTCTTCTTCTGTCACTTTGCATAGCGTTTCAGAAGAGTTTTTAAAGAAGTGATTTTGGCAGCTGATCACAGAGCTGACTCACACAAGTCAGCCCATTTCTAATTTCAGTGTAGGGGGCTCATATTACTGAAATAATCTGACTGTAGAGTGCTGACGAACTGTCAGAGGGGAAGAAGAAGGGGGTGAACTTTTCCTTTACATACGACAACGTGGGAGGAGTTCCCTCTTTCCCCTCAGCCAGTCACTCCGTTTTTTACAAGCTGTTGCGTGCAGCTCCAAACACAACGCGTGGGTGAAGAGCAGAAGGAAGGAGATGAGAGCAGAGGAGAGGTGGGAAGCGCAGCTGCCTTACCGGGTCTGAAGGCGCAAGAATGCCTTGTGAATCGGTGTCGAGGCGCGGCCACATTTACGCACACAAGAAGAAGTGATTTCTCGTGAGGAAACTTCAAACTTCTCATCCCTGCTTGCAACGTCATCTTCTCGCACGAGAAAAGAGAAGTTTGTCACGAGCTGATCATCACTAATCCGGAGAGATGAGATTGAATATAGCCACGAGTTGGATTTTCCGAGGCTGGATAACGTGTGTCCTTGTCACCTTTTACGCACAGGTAAGATTGCAGAGACGTGATTACACCGTGAATGGAACAATCAAAGGAGTTGATTATTATATTATAGTTTGTCTCCTCTGCTATACTTTTAAGGCGGTTTTATAATTTGAAACAGCATTTTATTTTTTCTGGAAAATGTGGACATGGAGAAATGAAACAGTAAGCCAGGAGATGTGTCATCACATCGGATTATTTGTGAGAACTGGCCAGAGAATGAAGCGCAGGGAGGAGGGGTTGTTTTCTCTTACTTGTCTGGAAACAGTTATGTTTGGGTCCTGTCCACTCCTGTTCTGACCGCAAGAACGCCGCTGGCAATTGGATGTTCTTGTCTCTCCAGCAAACATTCTGTCCCGACCCGGAGGGGCAGACCTTCTCCTCCAGGAGAACATTCAGAGTGAAGCGCATGGACCAACAGGGGTCCTTTAAGGAGTCAAAGATGTAACCACCAAAAGAAAATAAGGACATTCCACTATGTATGGTTCTGTTGTATGTTCTGATTCTCCATCATGACCTCAGCTGGTCCACTGCCACAGTTTGGTTTGAAGGAAGGGAGTGTTGTTAATATTTTTGTTTAGTCCAAGGAGCTAACTCTGTCCAGGTGCAGCAGTTTATGAGATGTGGTTGTGGTGGTGGGACTGCCGGGCACCAGTCTTCTATCTCTGCCTGGTTGCATGTGTTACGGTAAGCCAGCATCGTTATGACTGACTGGAACAGGCGCCCCTTTCTTCCCTGTTTCACTTCTCTGCTCCACCAGAATACCTTTTGCAGGAGATAATGCTGATGGGGGGGACATGGTTCTTCTTTGTAGATTTGGAGATCTGGTGGCACATTTTGTTTCAAGAAGCAACAAGAGTAAAAAGATTGGAGGCAGTGTGTGGAAGGGGAAGAGATATTTTTCAGCATGTTTACCAGTGACAGTGCAATCCATTGGCTTTGGTTTGTTCTCTCCATGGTCTTGCCATTACTGACTCACAGAATCCTCCAAGAATTCCCCCTCCAATTTCTTGGTTTTCACCGACTTCATATAATTCATTCCTAAACTGTTTGTGTGTGACACCGAGCAATGCCAGATTACTTCAAGATGCCTCGAATTGAATCGTCCACCAGGAGTTGACTTAGCAGGGAGAATGAATCTAGGTGCCTACCGCTTTCTGTACCTTTTTTTTTAGCTTCTCTATCCATCCATGCATTCATCCCTGCATCCATTCATCTGTCAATCTTTTTTGGCACTCGGCTATAAAGCAGCAGCTTCTAACCATCGTGTATTCATCCGCTGCAGCATCAGGAGTCAGTGTTTTGTCTAAGTTAGCTTAAGCAGAAACACTGTATTGCCTCGAGCCTGCAGATCCGAACTTGATTCAATCATACAGACAATGGAGGCATGTATTTGATAAATACTGCATCCCTTGTAATGATAACAAAGCACTGTGTAGAAAATAAACCTCAGATTTAGAAACATTTAACACTATGATTCCCTTGTTTTCTGCTCTGATTCTCAACATATGATTCCAGCATTCCTGCAGCTCTGCTCTTTGCTTTTATTCCAGGTACATAATATGATAGTTGTGCACCAGAGGAGGTTTTTATTAGGGACAAAAAAATACAATTACTTGATCCACATGGAGCCACTAAGACATTCAACATGTTTTTGGTTATCACTTGAACAATGCTTCAGAAACATTCAGCGAGAAAATGTGATTCAGAAGTTTTAAAAACACAAGGAGTTTGAGATAATGCACGATTTGTGTAGACGCCACATCAGCGGGTTTGATTTTTTTACGGCCTCCAAATTAATCACAGGTGCAGGCATTAGGAGTTGTTGTGCAACACCCTTTTTACAGCACCTTCTCATGGATGCATGAAACCAACAGAGGCCTCAGAGTCAAACCGTGCTTCTCTTGGCTCGGTGCCTTTGGCTGCTCTGGCCGTTATGCAAATTCTCTGGTGCTGTGACAGCAAATGGAATGCACTCTGTTCCAATGTTTGATGGTATCAAACAACTGCTGAAGGGTTTTTTTTAGACAAAAAAAAAGCAAGGACGAGATGATTGAGAAGGAATCGGTTGCTGAGCAGAGACGGAGGAAGGCGCCCGTCTCTCCTCTCCATTCACTGGACCGTTCAGTGTGTTCCACGCGGACACGGGTGCGAATCTGAAAGCAGTAAAGCATATAAAGTTAGCATTGAGGTCGGATGTGCAGCCTTGACCTTCGTGATAACCTATAATCATATAGGGTGGATCAGCTCTTTTCCCGCTACATATATATTTAGTGAGCCAAGACATGTTGCCTCGCATGACTGAAAGCCAAATGTTTAGATGTGGCGGTTAAAAGAAAATATACAATTCTCGGCATTCTTTTGGCTTCCAGTGGCGTCTTTCCTCCTTGTGAGTTTCTATCCATCCATCCATCCGTCCGTCTGTCTGTTTGCTTCAGCATAAGGTCCTCATTAGTGCTGCGGTTCAAACCATGAGTGTTGTGCCTTATTATCACACTGCTTAGGTTAGAGAACAACTGACGCATTAGAAGCCGAGAGCAGGAAACTGAACGTCTTGCCACGGTTCATGTTGTGCTGTTGTTGCTTGAGGCCGGGCTGTTTCTAAAGTGGACGAGTGAGAGAGACGGGGAGACGGCGTCCTCATTAAGAAATGACTCCCAGCCACCAGAAACTAATTGTTTGAGAGGGGTTGGCAGCTTTATATGACACTGCTGCCCATTCAGTGGCGGGAACGCCTGGGAGAGATTAAGTCGCTCTCTGAAGAACTGCTTTAATTACTGTGTATCATTTTCAAGCTTTGTCTACATGACTGACTGTGTGTGTAAACTCAAGGGAAGAGGAGCTTTCAGAAGGGCTGAATGGGCTGAAACAGAGGTTGTTGCTCGGTCAGAATGCAGTCGAGCCTATAGGTTGTATTTTTCTACATTTAGATACAGATTTTGTGGTTTTGGCATCGTTTCTCTCATAACAGCGATGTGGCAGGGAATTCAACAAGCCTCTGATTTAGGGCGGCTGGAGGGAGCATGCAGTACATACACATATATGTACGTGTATAAATGTACTTTTGTTTTATCACTTAACCAAATGATTTGCTTTTCACTTGGACATGAATGTCCCATGTTCAAATAAAAATAAATGAGACCAAAGAAAATAAAGTGAAGGGGTGAATTTAGGGCAGCAAGTCAGTATTAAATACACAAGTACTGTCATGAGTGTTCATGAGCTGGTATTAGTTGTTTTTCTTTTCTTTTTGAGACACACTGTTCAAGCCAAAATAAAAAAACCTCATGAAAGACGTCCAAAAAGACTCAAATGTGGTTCAAATGTTTGATAACTTCACACAATCACACACGTATTGTGTCATTATTAGCGCCCCTACAACCAGGTGGCCCCTGGTCCTTTATATAAGACATGTTAAACCCTGCCTTTGCTCCAGTCCCCCGAACATGTGATCCGACTGTGGATTGATTTCCATTTTGGCATTGACGAGGTTCCATGTCAAAAAGCAAAATATCTCTTGAATCCTCCAGGAGAACTAATAACAGTGCTGTGCATATCTACAGGAGGTCTGTGCTGCTCCCTGCTGGACAGCAAGGAGGAATGGAAAATCCTTGTCACAATGACAATCTATTTATTCATTCATTATTTTTACATATTCATTCCAAAGAATGTTTTATTTTGAAATTGCAATTTGAATTATATCTAACTATTTCTTTGATTTGTGTTTACTTAGGTATTTTAACTCTTGCAGAGATATTTTATACATTATTTTATAGCACTTTGAACTTATAGGGAGAAGCAGAAACATTACAAGTCAGACAGACAGGCACAACGAGATCTGAGCCTTGTCAGTGTTACAGCAAGAGAGAGAGAGAGAGAGAACAAAATAAGAGCGTGGGAATAAATCGGTCCATTCCTGTCGGTAGAACTTCATCCAGCCGGGTGTTGATTAATTCCAAACCAAACAGGTTTGATTATATTTAATTCCAGTTGGTTCTTGTTATGTAACTGAATACTGCCGGAGTTTGGTTTTTGCTGCTTTTGGGGAGTGAACAGTGGTGTGGTCAGGTGCTTCTGAGAGTCTGGAAAAATATTCCCGGGCACGTCTTGGAACAGTTTTAAACTCCTCTTCCTCTCATTACTCACCAACATCTGATAAAGTTTCAGGCAAGAAGTGATCACATGTATATTTTGAGAGGCGACGGCCTTATCGACGTCTGGAAACTGTGAAGTGCTCACGGAAATCAATATGTTGTTGATCAAGTGAATCATGGCCGAATTAGATTTACTTCAGGGGAGAGCACAGTGCAACACTTTCCATCTGTTCCCAGCATCATTGATTTCAACTCATAAACTCTTAACAAAGAACAATGTTTTCCTCCTTTATATCACACAGATCTTAAACAACATAACAAGAAACTGATCTGTGTTCCCGTCTTCATATGTTTTAGAGCGCCGTCTCCAAAGCTCTCCAATGTGACGAAGCACACTACTTAAAGGGCTCCCGATGCTGCAACAAGTGTGAACCAGGTAACACAAACACACACACAAGAGCGTGAACGTATATGTCTGGCTTACTCAATGGATTTAGCGTAGACAGAAATAGATTCCTGCAGAATTAAAAGAGGAAGGATGTTCTAGAATAGAACATTTTGTCTTAAAATGGCACAGATATTCCAGTACACACACAATCCATCATCACACTAGAGTCACAAGAACTATATGCAGCACTTAGAAAGTGAAAAAAGAGCTAGTATCCTTTTGCAGCCCGTGTTTAGTGGTTACTGTTCTTATGCACGGTTTATTACATCCATTTATCTTTCTTCCTCCCCCTTTTCTTTTCTCTCTTTCTTTTCAAACACCAGGCTTCCGTGTGTTTGAAGACTGCAGTGAATCCGAGCAGACCAAATGTGTTAAATGTTCCCGTGATGAATACCAGCCCCACTGGACACAAGAGACGCACTGTCTTCAGCAGAAGTTCTGTGATCCAGGTCAGTGTGCGCCGTCGGAAGCAAGGATATCAAAACCATCCCGTCAAGATGGGTTTTCCTTCGTAAGCCTTAACTGTGCACATGTTGGACTAAAAGTGCCGACCTCCACCAATAAAAACTCAAAGGAACAGAAGACAGCATGTCATAAATGCATCAATATGTGTCCTGATGAGAACTGAATTTGTGTGACAAAGCTAATCAGATATGATGCAGATACTCTGTTTTGGAGTCTTAACAACATTGCAACCCCATTCTGAACTCTCAGTTCTTGCAAACAACTTAAATTCTCCAAGAGGACATATAATGGAACTGATTAAGAGCTGGAATAAGAACTACAATAATCCCTCTTTGACCTGCAGGGAAGGGTTTCATGCCGAGGATTGAAAACCTTGTTGCAGAGGAGCCGTGTCGTTGTCGCCGCAACCTCCAATGCTCGCCCATCAACTGCGAGTACTGCGACAGGATACTGACCTGCAGCGCTGGATTCGAGGTGGTACCAGGTGAGACATGAATGTGCATCTCTAATAAACGACACGTTATTAAAACATTCAGAAAAAGTGCCACGTAGAGACGCTATAATTTGTTCCCCTTCATTTATAGACTCGACAAATGAAAGGAAGACTTGTATGCCGTGTAAAACAGGCTTCTTCTCTGCTGACAACAGTGCCAAGGAATGCAAACAATGGACAGAGTAAGTCCACACTCACAAACAGCTTTTAGCTTTGGTCTTATGAAGAGGAAATGCAGATGGGCAGAGTCACCGCCGGAACCTTGCACCAGACACCCAAAGTGTTCTCTGCGAAACCATC
Organism: Macroramphosus scolopax; assembly: GCA_901007825.1. Classification (NCBI taxonomy): domain Eukaryota; kingdom Metazoa; phylum Chordata; class Actinopteri; order Syngnathiformes; family Centriscidae; genus Macroramphosus; species Macroramphosus scolopax. The sequence continues at coordinate 16,212 of CAAKHC010018843.1, forward strand.
TGGCGACCGTAAAGGCTGGCACATGCCCACATGTACAAAAACACCCTTCACTGTGCTTTTTATAACTTCATCTTCTCTCCCAGTTGCAAGGCCGAGGGCAGGAGTGAAGAACAGCCAGGCAGCGCTCAGGCCGACGCAATGTGCGGACCACCTGTCTCTGGTAAGACATGCGCACGTTCACGGCGGGCGGCTGCGATACAAGAACAATTTCATCCGTACTGCATGTAACACGTTTACAGATAAACTCTTCAAAAGCCGTGTAGAGCAGTAAAGCACGCACTGATGTCGTCTCTCCTGCAGGTGCAGCACCCTCCTGGGTCATAGTGTCGGGGCTGTCTGTCATCACCGTCCTCTGTCTCCTCATCTTGTTCCTCTTCTGCTACAAGGACAAACTGAAGTTGCTCTCCGGTAGGTTAGAGCCCTGCGCTGGTCTTCCTCCGGCTAGATGCTTCACTGTTGTTCTTTAGGGTGTCTTACATTTAGTTATATTAATTTGCTGTTAGATTAAAAATGTAAACATTATTGTACATGTAATTATTGTTCACCTGCGTCTTTGTGAAACATCTTTCTAGTAAATCTACGATCCTGTGTTCAGAATCTGAAGAGGACGAGGATACAGCAGGTAAGATGGAATTTCAGTTGGAAGAAAAGCACATAAACTATTGCAAGTAGCCTCATCTACTTTGTACAAGATCAAACTATACAGTTGTCTCCAATGTTTGTTTTGTTGTGTCTGGTCCAGGAGACCTTGGCCCCTCTTTACCACAGCGGAGCAGCAGGAGGCCCTGGAGGTCCCAAATGTACCCCATGTGAGACCTCAAAACTCATCTGCCAAGCCCCCCACAACCTGGACGAGCAGCCATGCACCTACCCCGCCTCTCCTGAAGTGAAGGTCTCACTGCCCCTAACGAGGGAGATGACAGAGAAAGAGGGAAGAACACTGATGGATGAACAGAGTGAAGGCTCCGGGGGTCCTGAGGAGGTGTCTGAAGAGGAGGAAGTGACGAGCGTGCCCCCGCTGTTGGCTGGTTCTTGTGTGTGTGGCACTCTGGTCCAAGAGCCACTAGAAGTGGGAGAGAATGAGGACTGCAGCCAGGCTGTCAGCCCCGGGACTCCTGGAACTTGCTCCTGTGGAGGTCTGGATGGAGATGAGCGGGGGAAAGAGGAGAGAAGTGAGATTCGAAGAGCAGAGAATAGTGGAGAAGCGGGCGTCGGGGACCAAGAGAAGAGGATTTCATCCAAGAGTGAAACAAGTGTTGCATCCCTCGTCTCCATGTCTCCTCCGCTCCTCCACACCTCCTCAGTCATCCCCCCGTCCAGCCCACTTCAAGAACTCTGCCTGCCATTGTCCCAGGCTCCGACAAGGCCAGAGTTTAAAGCTTGCCTGAGAGACAGGTCGCTGGTAGAACCGGAGGAAATGTACAGACTGGCAAGTACAGACTCCACAGAGGACGGCGGACGCAGTGTGACGACCTCCGTCAGCCCTTCGAGTACTTCTTCATCTGTTGTAGATCTCTACACAGAAACCACCGCAGGGTTTTCCAGCCAGGAGCAAGGTCAAGGACTTTCCTGGGGGGACACTAAAGCAAACAAGCTTTTATCTGGGGAGCTGGACATTGACTGCCCTCCGAAAAGCCTGCAGAGTCAGCTGGAGGAACCAACTCTTACCTCAGGTAGGTGAAAAACACTTGAGGAATCTAAACTCACCTGTATGGAAGCCCATCGCTGTCAAAAAGAAATGTTCAGTTAAAAACATGAACTATGTATTAGGAATGACAAAATTATAGATACATATAAGTCCAAATTACACTAGATAATAGTAAATCCCATTTAGATGTATAATCTTAGAACTCTGACGCACTCCTTCACGATTTCCTCCCAATTTTGAGAATGTATATTTAAATTCTGACTCGGAAAGTCTCAGTCACGACTTCCTATTTTATTATTTCTACTAATAAAGGTGAAATGAAAGGCTGTACTGTTTCTAGTGCGTTTTCTTGACTAAGATTGGCAGTTATATTTCCTGTTAATCCCAACAATTCATCCATTCCATCCGAGCGGTCATGGGGCGTCTGTGTGTAGATCCTCAGAAAGCCAAGCTATTTTAAGCTCTCTTGAGGCGACGCCGAGCTGGATGTATTTCCTTGATATTCCTGCCATGACTACTCGTTTTATCGTCAATGAAAACCGAACGCGCAGTGCTGGTGTGCTTCGGGGGTTAATGGTTCGTTACAAAGACGACCGCGGTCTTGAGACTTGTGTTTGTGTAGGCAGCCGCCTTCGACTCGCAGCGGTCTGTTTCCGAAGATGAAGAAGAAGCGACCAAGTAAAACAGAATGAGATTTATTTTGGTTTTGATGGAAGGTCTGTCTCGCTGTCACATGGCTGATTTGGTATTGTTCTCACTGAGGACTTTACACGCCGCCAAAGACAAACCTCTCCGAAATATATGACTCCATTGTGCCTTAAAAACTAAGTGGTTATGGTTATGTACACAAGCAGTATTATGGGCGCAGTGTGATCTGGACAGTGAAAAGCTCAAACTAGGGTATCATTATGTGAACGTTCTGAACAGAGGACTGGCTTCAGCTCTGGAATGAGAAGAAGTTTACAGGATTATTTCCAAGAAGTCAGATTTATCAATGCCAGTATTGATAGCTGGACCACACAAAGAACAGAATGGAACAGAACATGAGGGGTTTCTGATGAGCCAGCGTGAACCACCAGAACCACACTGCAACGTACAATAATGCGTGTGTGTGTGTGTGTGTGTGTCAGTGTGAACTATGATATTTACAAAGCTCGTGTTTACCCAGAGTTCCACTGGGGTTGCGCAAAGTGACCGCAGCTTTAATTGAAGCAAGATGTGCACAGCTTGAGTAATACTTTTATAACCCTGTCCACCCAAAAAACACACACTCCCAACCGGTGAGGAGTTTTTTTTTTTGTTTTTTTTTTTGGACTCTCTCTGATGACTAGGTGCTTTAATTACACACATGGAATGAATAGCAATTCCCATCATGCAGTAATAACAGGTAATTAAATAGGCTTTCCTCACATGATAACATATTTAAAGGTCAAGCTGGGTTTAGATGTTGCACCTCTCGACATCGTGTGCACACGTATATTTTCAGTGGATCATATTGTTGTTGTTGGGTATCCAAAAGAAATCAGTTTAGAGGGGATGAACAGAAGAATCCAAGCAGATGCTACTTAGCTTTATTTTCAAACTTGTGGTGAGATTACATGTTCTCAAGCTAGACGTCCTCTGCTGGTTTCCAGGAAGGTCTCTGAGGAAGACAGACACATTCTGGGAGTGTGCTCTTGTTTGTCTGTTTCTGTAGCTTTACTATGTGTGCTTTTCAGGGTGTGTGTGTGTGTGTGTGTGTGTGTGCGTGCATGGCCGCATGTGTGAACAGACGAGGCATGAGCTGTGAGTCACAGAGGGTCGCCTCATTCTGCCGGCTTGAGAGTCAGACAGGATGCTGGTTTTGAAATAGGAACCAGGCTTAATGTGGTGGAAGAAAATGTTCTTGCTTGACTGTAAGTCATGGAGAGGTCTCGTTTTGATAAACAAGTTATTGGGTATTTAGCTGCACTTATCTGTCCTAAGCCTTTGGTAAAAGCTTTTCTTTTTTTTTTCTTTTCTTGTTTTTCTCACGCTAAAAAGTGGTATTTGTTGGGGGAAACGGATATGAATGCAGTGGTCTACGTAGTTGTGGCCTTCCTGTGGTCATCCTGCATGGTCATTTCACCCACTATCTGTTTGTCATTCCTTCTTCACTATGTCATAGGGGAAGCTCTATCTGCCTGTGTGTGTGTTCGTGTGTGTGTCTAGAGTAGTTATAGGAAGATGTTGATACATTCGTCATGAGTTACCACACTCGTGCAGATACCAATAATGTACGTACTTGGTGTCCAACTTCTCCATGCCACTCGTGCCTGCTGCTTCAAAGTCTTTCTCTTGTCTTCATTAAGGTCAGGTGTCTGGGAACAACAACACCACCTTCATCTCCAGCGGCCAGGTGATGAACTTCAGCGGCGACGTCATCGTCGTCTACGTCAGCCAGACGTCTCTCGGCAGTGACGGGGCCGGGCTGGACGACGACTTCGGGAGCCCCGTACAGGAACAGGCCAATGAGACAGCTCTGTTTTTCCAGAGTCGCCTGAGGTCGCCGGGGGACTCGATCACCCACAGCACCTTGCGAGATGAGACACTGCCAGTCCAAGAAGTGATAGAACCGCTGTCACATGGAAAGTGAAACCATGTGATTTACGTCAATGCAGTGGTCATCTCCTTACCATTAGTTAATCTGCAAGAATGACCTCTGATTATTTATTTTAATAACTGTACTCTAACAACTATCAGCTGACTCGAACAGTAAAGTTGTAAATCCATTCCAATAGCATTTTATCATCTTTAATTTGCCTCATTTCCCATCACTCCCAGTCACTGAGCACTCTGGAATCTCTTATTGCCTCTTTTCTTTTTCCAGAGAAAAGCTGCAGACATTTTTTAAACGGAAACTCCCTCCATTGCATCCAATGGTGGGGAATTTTTCTTAGGAATTGGATGTGGGATAGACGTCCTGTTTTTACCGTTGGTTGGAAACTGCAGCAGGGTCCTAATACAAAGATACATGTCTGTCCAATTCATCATTAAATAGGATAAGTTACAGTCTGGATGGACATTTGGATGATTGAAGTTTCTTTACAAAACAAAATATCCACAATGTGGAAGTAATTGTGCGGATTCTTACGAGATCAAACCATGAAAGTTATTATTTCTTTCTGGTAAAACATTTGATCTACAAGCTACATTTACATTTGGCAGGGTTTTTTTTTTTTTTTTTGAAATGATGATGAATTTGTGGCATTTCTCTTGTGTGGGTCGACCGAGAGTTATTTACAGTAAAGAGACACACCCGGTTTTGGTATGTAATGTTTTATTCTCCTCTTATTGCACCAGGTGTGCAGTTTGTGTCTTGGAAAAATGCTATGCATTTGATAAGCTATTTTATTATTGTATTTTCTCTTCAGTATGTTTTATCGTGCAAGTCTTTATGAAGAAAAGTAAAATGACTGTCAGACTGTTTATAATAATTTGTTTTAATTCATTTTACGATTTGTTTACATATTATTTCAGAATATGCGTATATGATCAATACCGATAAAGACAAGAAAATATGTGTTGAAACAAGAATGAATATTCTTTCTTTTTGCTGCCTCTCATTTGATTTGAATTGTGGTTTGGTTAACTGTGGCGATTAAGCTCACCGTCTGACTTTAAAGGGACTTTTCAATCACAGCATCGACGTGCGTGTGCATCCTCACATTGATTATGTACATATCAATCAAAACTATTGCAATGAATGAACATTTTGCTTGAAATTAAACATGTTTTGCATTGAATCCTTCCCAATTCGCCTGCCATCTGGTATTTTGCGGTTTCTCTTGTTTCTACAGCGATTTATCTCCCTGAGATGACGGATAATCTTTGCAAAGCACAGCTGATTACACATGTGGCAAAAGCCCTCTCTGCCTTTGCCCCGGCATTAACAGACAGGCGTGCTTTCATCAAGCACGGCGGATGGCGAGCAGCTGCGAGGAATGAATCTAACCAGCCAGCGTCACAGAGAGACCACATGAGAGGAGCTGGCAGCACTCGGTTAAGCCTGGTTTGGGTCCGCAGCCGTATGTTTTGTAAATGTGTGTAGATGAATGTAAGTGTGCGTCTTGTCTCGGCTTATTTAATGGTTGTTTGTGAAAACAGGAAGTTATGACTAGCTTCCACATGGTTTCCATGAGACCTAGCTGGCTCGCCAACACAGAGCCTAACTGAGATTTAAATGAGTTCAGACTCCCTGTGTGAGGGAGCGTTCTCTCATTTACCTCAAAGGAAGCCGTAAAGCACAGTGGTGCTACAGTCCACCCTAGCGGCAAGTGAAAATTCTGACTTTAACAACTAGTGCAAGACGGTTGATGCACTTGGTTTTCTACTCTGTTTCTTTCTGTTGCATCACTTATATTAACCAGTGTGTCTTTCATCATTAGGCTAACAGCATCAAAGTTTGTTTTTCGTCCTTTTGTGCTTATGTGATGTCTGTCCTCTGCAGGAGCTGAGAGCCCCAGCTCCCATCTCTTGCTCATTTAGTAGAACGAACCTGAGGGCCTCTTCTTATTTGCACTGGTGGGTGAAATTCTCAGGGTGGCGTTGTGCGATCAATCCCCCTGTTTTTTTTGCTGGTTTCTACTCATAACTACCATCTGAACATAGCAAGTCCCTCTTGCCACACGAGAAAAAAAAGGAGAACCCCCCCTCCTGAGTTAGGAGCGAGGCTCAGTTCTCATGCTACATAAATTTACAGGATTATTTAAACCTTCAATGTCACCCCTATAGCCAATCAGGACAGCAGCCACGTGTACAGCTTGGGGATCAGATAGATTAGCTTGTGGAAAGCACCAGAAAATCCACAATGGTGAAATGCTGAAATTACAGTCGCCTCACCTGTGGAGTCCGGTTTTGAATTTCACCCGCAGTGACTCTGCTGCACCGAGGTAGTTTTCACTCAACAGTGATTCTTCATCCAGTTTGAAGTTGATCTTACGTACAAGACATACAATGAGATTATAAACCGGTGATTACTACTCAGAAAGGGACCTTTGTTGAGACTGACTATGTAATAATTACCGTAACTGTGATATAACTGTGCTAGCAACTAACTAAGGACTTTCACATGTTTTAGAATGTAATCTTCTACTTCTGATGGAAGAGCTTTCTTCATCACTGGCAGACACCATGAATCAGGGGTTCCCAAAGTGAAGGACCCTAGAGGTCGTTAGGGGTCTTCCAGGGAGAACAAGAACCTGCTGTGTAACATATACAGATGGATGACAAATGAATGGAAGTACCAACAGACAGTGTCTTGGTAGGTTTTGGGCACCGCACAGCATCATTGTGTTTTGGTGTACATTCTGTAAGTCTCTGGATCTCTACTGGAGGGATGGAGCACAGTTCTTTCCAAAGGTTATTCCCTTATTTAGCGATGACGGTCAGGGAAAGTCTATAAATTCTGTGCTAAAACGGGTGGAAATCTGGTGACTGCGAAGCCAATAAAATAAGATTTAAATCATTCTCATTCGCAACCACTCAATGTTGCCTCATGGCCCGAGGGCGGGGGCACTGTGACCCTGTTTCTCAACCAATTTATTACATTTCTTTAAGTTTCCGTGTGTTGTCAATCAGTCAATCAGCCCTTTTGATTACATACGTTCTACAATAGTTCTCTGTTAGTTGGGCTTATTGAGATAGAGCAGCACACGTCATGTGATCACAAGGAATTCTCTGACATTATGCAATAATTGATTAGTTCCAATATCTGACTTACAACACAGGGGGATTTGTAACGTCTAAATATATTTCCCTTCTCATTTCTGTCTTCCGCTGTAGCACATCTCTATCCTCAGCTCAAATTTCTGGAATATATTCCCGTTTTACATCAGGAGTGCAGCGATGCAGGCAGTCAGGTAAGGGACATCTGCTTTAGAGCTTTGCAACCAGGACAGATTAAGATCATTAGAAACATGTACCTTCTGGAGAACTATGACTTTTTAATGTGCTGTTGAAGTGTTTTAACAACGTAAAGCCATTTTGAAACTGAATGTGGAAAAATATTCTTTCATGTAAGGTGCTTGGGGACCAGCTGGGTGGCGGTTCAGGTCCGATCAGGCAATAACTCAAGTTGCCAAGTCAATTCAAAGCCTTTGACCAGGTTTTAAGGAAACCTAGTCAAAGGAATTAGTTTATATTATATGACCGTGGTATTTATTGCTTAGTCATAAGTGGTAAACATTAATTACTTTGTAACCTATTTGATATGTTCAACAAAAATACTTTTATTCCCTTCATTTTTTTGTTAAGTGTTTGTCTTCTCATTTTTCTTTTTTTTATATTTCTAACTCATCAGGTCTCTGATTATACCCAAGTGGTCTTCAGGTGTGCGCCTTGAGGGGAAGACAGCAATCGTAACGGGTGCCAACACAGGGATAGGCAAAGAAACAGCAAAAGACCTGGCTGGCAGAGGTAAGAAGAAACAGCTGCACTTTTCAAGAGAGGGGATAAAACGAGTGCTGTGATGATTCTGAGGCTTTTATTATCTTTCATATTCTTTTTGACTCACAGTACCTGTGTGCAAATGTTTTAAGTCTAGCTCATGCAAGGATAACAAGTATGGTATGGTGGTTTTAGCTAAGACACTGTTGAATATATTGACATTTATTATGTTCTTAAGCACGTTAACCAATACTGCTCTTATAAAAATACAGCTAAAAACATACGAGACGGGAGTCTACTGCCATACACACTGACTCCTAAACACTGGGACAAAGATAAATGTTTAAAAGTGAGCTCATCACCTTAACTTGTATGTACATGCAAGCCCACACTCACCATCGTATCTCTGTATCTAGGTGCACGAGTGATTTTGGCATGCAGGGACATGGCAAGAGGAGAGCAGGCAGCCCGAGACATCATGAGGGTGGTCACAGGAGCCAAGGTAGTCGCCAGGCAACTGGATCTGGCTGACACCAAATCGATCTGCCAGTTTGCTGAGAATATCTACAACAGTGGGTGACACACATACAGCGAAACAAAAACTGCAATAAATTGTTTAAATACTGTCATGATGATAAAATGGATTTTGCTTTCCAGCTGAGAAGGTTCTTCACTACCTAATCAACAACGCGGGTGTGGCTATGTGCCCTCATTCCATGACAGTGGATGGATATGAGATGCAGTTTGGAGTCAATCATTTGGGTATGAGTGAACAATTCTGACTTGATATAGCAGGTTTGCGGCTTATGAATCAATAAATAACTAGTGAGTCAAAGCCTAAAAGCTTACCATATTACTTTATAATGTTGATAATTCTTCCCAATTTTTATTCAGCTCCCTCTTCTTCTTCAATCTATTCAGGACATTTCTTCCTGACCTTCCTACTACTAGACTTGCTGAAGCACTCTGCCCCATCCCGGGTCATCAACGTGTCATCCTCAGCTCACAACTTGGGCAAGATCCATTTTGAGGATCTGAACGGCGAGAAAAGCTACCACCCTGTCAAGGCCTACGCACAGAGCAAGTTGGCCAACGTCCTGTTTACCAGAGAACTGGCTAAAAGGACTGAGGGTATGGTGTGTGCGAGAGCAAGACTGTCTTTAAGTATAGTTCTGTGTACAGTCTCTTTTCACTGTGCATGAAAAAATGGATCTGCATCTTTTAGGAGTGTGAGAGTCTCATGCCTTCACCACAACTGCCCTGGGCAAGATTAAACAGAAGCCATCATTGCTCCACTTAGCACACTTCCACAGAACCAATTACAGTATGAGTAAATCACTATTTCATTTTAATTTATTACCATGGGAGCAACTTAAGTTATTTGTGAATTTCTAAATGTAAAATGAGCCGCTCCTGTAATCAGTGTTTGATCACCTCAGGTTGAACAAACGGATATAATGATATCGAAAATGTTTTAAGAAGCTGGCATCTAGTCATTTGAAAAATTCTTGGCTCATGTTTATTTCATTCCCTTACTCCCAGTTATGGGTGTGATGGCGTACTCGGTGGACCCTGGCTTCGTAAACACTGAAATAACAAGGCACGTATGGAGCCCCATGGCAAACTTAGCCAAAACCTTCAGTTTCTTTATCAAGACCTCAGCAGAGGGAGCTTACACCATCATCTACTGCACCGTGACTCCTGAGAACCAGATGCTCACCGGAGGATACTACAAGTGAGTTTATAGTGCTGTTGCATAAGCAGCAAGTTCTTGGATCAGGTGATCAGTAGGATCAAATCAAAGTGGTGGAGCATCAGATGAAGAGAAGCACCTTTAAACCAATGTATACTGTGCATTATGACTTGTATTTGTCTTCCCGTCCTCTCAGGGACTGTGCCAACGTAGACAGCTGCAGGGCAGGTCAAGACGACGGCACTGCCTTAAAGCTGTGGGCTGTGAGCTGCCACCTGCTAAATATCCGCTGGAGATGAACTCCCAGACGTCAACATGCTGTCCCATACAGTGATACACTCAAATACTATTGTGCTGATGCTTCCCTGTTTTACTCAATGTTAAACAATATTATGTGATGGACATGTATTATGCACGTATACCAAAATAGTCCTAATAAAAATATCACTAACATTCCAAATTGTTGATTGTTTGCATGCGTTTTGTTCTTTGACTCATTGCTGACTTCAAGTGGTCAGAAAGCAATATTGCAATATTATTGTGATTTGGTGATGGTGATCTTACAGCATAAATTACTCCAGCACAACTTCTGACAGTAGAATTGACACCTTTTTCTGCAGATGCAATATCAATAAAAAATATATATAACTATATTATAAAAATATAACATATAAAAACAAATAGTTAGAGATGAAATCAAGTTAATCCTCTTCATTCAAGTTTCGGACACCACTATAAAAGGCGAACACACTATATAGTAAATAGTGAGTGATTTCAGACACCTCATTCATATAGTTAGCTACATGGTGTTATGACGTCAGTTGCTTCATTGTCTATTACGAGCAATAACGTGACTTAGGAAGAACCACATGTCGACACATGCCCTGTCAACTCACCCTCTCTCAAAGCTAACACTGGTTAGCTAACATGACACTCCTCAAAAAGTTATGTAACTAAATTAGCACACCTTGCTAGGTAGGAAGTAGCTGGCAGCCACGGAGACTCAACTGAAACAGGATATACACAGGTTGGTAATATATGTAGCTAATATTGTGTAAATCTCTTGAAGTTAAAGTTTAATAGTTATATGAGTTGTACTTAGCTTACCTTCATTTGTTCTTTCCACGTAGTAACTTAAGTATCTATTTATTTGATTACGCCGTGTTTATTAAATACAGGAATTGTCAATAACTTCATGAAGTAATTTAATTAACTTCATCGGGGTACAGAAACACAAATATGTTCATCTTGTGTGTCACCTCACTTCGGTCGTGGGAGTAAAATGCTATTGTGGTGGGCAATTCTTCCCTGTTGCCAGTGAAACGTGTCGGGGCCTGACAACGCCGCAAATTAGGGCCGGAGTATAAAAGGCACCTTGGGGGCTGTTGTTCGCTCCTTTCAGCTCCTTTCTTGTTTGTGGCTGGTGGTGTTGGTTGGTGTTCGCTGTGTACTCTGCTGACAGACAGGCACTTGGAAAACAAAGACCTCTGCCAATGTTGTGGAGTGTTTTTAGACTGTTTCATCCATGGCTTCTCCCCTGCAATAACTTCTATGAAAATTTCCAGGTAGCTTTTTGCACAATCCAGCGAAGACAAATCAAACCATCACTGGCAAAACACAACTTCTTTGGCATGAAATATTACACATAAAACAAAAATCATCCAAAACCTGTACAGCTACTGGCTCCCTTTCCAGACGTGTCACACGTTAGTGCTGTAAATACAATTATTTCGACAGATTCTGCAGCCCAGCTTGGTTCATAACTTGAGTCTCTGACAACAGGAGGCAGCCACTCGTTTCCCAGACTGGAACTTGCGGCAGCTCGCTCCTGATTGGCTGAGCCCTGATATTGTAATGAGAAACGCGGCGGGGTGGAGAGAGATGCCAAACGCGACACCCAGTGATGTTGTAAACACTGAAAGAGCGACATTGTGAAGTGGCTCTGGTTCCTGAGGTGGAAATCCGTGGCTCTTGAGGAAGGATGAACTGCAGGTAAGAGAAAATACAAATATTTATTATAACGGGCAGCCAAGATTAGGCTGGATGAATGAATGAAAGGAATGTTGTGTTTTTTTTTAAAAGGAGATTATCACATTATGCCACCAGATTTGACATTGGGTGAAAATCCCGCTATTTGTGCTATTCTTAGCTGTTTGTTGATGGGATTTGCTAGACTATTGAATAAGCAGTTTAATCAACTGCGTATTGTTTCTGTTTGAACTCTTCACTACCAATTCTTAATCTGGCCATATTAATACCATAAGTGGCAATATATCACAGTCTAAGAGCCAATGTCGTTTTTGTTGTCATAATTGTTATAACTGGTCAGAATAAGGTGCGGAAATATTCCTGCTGATGACTGCATTTGTAGATCAGACAGCAACTTGGAAACTTTGGACAGAATCCTATTTGGTATGAAGATGTGTGCACCATGGGGATATCTATTTTTTAATGCTTTGCTTGATACGTGCAGGGCTGTGTGCTGCAACCGCTGGTCTTCTGAAGAGAGATTGGATGGGAAAACAGTTATCATCACCGGAGCGAACACTGGTATAGGCAAGGAGACAGCCAGAGACCTGGCGGGGAGAGGTAGGCCCACTTCACAAGCTTGTCTTTGTGTCTGAGCTGCTGTCTGTGTCCAGCTGTCTCAGTCTATTTCTGTCTAAGACGTTTGACATGTTCTCAACACTTTTGCTTTTTCCTTCCAGGGGCACAAACTTTCAGACTGTGACTTATACTTTACACTCCAGTCTTTTCACAGGAATTAAGAGCTTCTAAAGATTAGGGGTCTAAAAGCTATAAAGCGTGATCTTGAACTACGCCCCCAGTCCTCAGACCTCCACCACACAATCAAGTTTAATCCCTTCCCTTTTCAATGCCCCTGTTTGAATTGGCTTATCTCTCCTTATTTCACAGATTTTAACCTCCTTTTACAAATTGCACACCGTTTTCAAGAATGCATTCATTTCATAGAAATGATAAAAGGGCAGACAGGAGAGAGATGATGTTAACCAAAATGAGCATATTGCTTAACACTTCACCATTCAAGTGAAAGACAAATGGCCGTGATGGAGGACAGACGAGGCTTCAAGGGGACAGAGGGAGCATTGTGAGGGTCTGCTCCCCTCCCGAGCCAGACAGGCAACAAAAGAAAGATAGGAGAGAGCGCACATACACACACACACACACACACACACACAGCGAGTGAGTTATATGAAAACTTGTTCTGCATGTGTGATTCAGTTTGTTCATTCGTCTTGAAAGGCTCAGCGTGTCATCTATGTGTTTGTCTTACACACGTCCAACAAAATAGCAAACATGAATCGTGTTGTCTTATTGCATCCATAATGTATGTTCGGCAAAATAAATATCAATACATTACAATGCAAGAAGAGATGTGAAGAGTGATGGGGAAGAATAGCAATAACCTGGTACAAGTCTCTTAAGTCATCTTTTGCATATTTGCCATACTTCCATGATTTACTCATGCTGTGTGATGTTCAACTCGGCTCACTAGAACCCTCCATTCTCTTTGTTAACTGTTTTATTTAGTCAATGAACTTGGCTACTGACGCAATGTGGGTACAATTGAGTTCTTCAACATGGGAACAGCAGGAGAGCAACAAAGACACTGTGACGGGATGCAGGCGCTCCAACTGAGTAATGGCTCGATCTCCTCTTCCATAATTGCCGGCGATGCAGCTATTATGTGTATGCGTGTGTGGAGGGGTCTGTATGTTTCTTAGTGCGTGTGTGTGTGTGTGTCAGAGAGAGAGAGGAAGAGAGAGAGAGATAGAGAGAGAGAGGGTGCCTTCAAAGTCTTTCTCTGGGCTCATTAAAGAGAATGCATCGTAATTTTTTGTCACAGGCGAATGACAATGAGGTGGTTGAGTGGGTCTTGTGTTCATGTGAGCACAGTGCTCTGTGTTTGGAAGACAATTTAGAACAAGGAAGTCGGGATAATCAAAAGCATGCTGAGGGACTGAGGTAATTCTGCTTTATTTGACATAGACAGCTCTGGATGCCGGAATTATATACATAGGCTTTGTAGGTTTCGGGTTGTCAAGTTTGAAGAATTTGAAATGAAAAAGATTTTAAAACATATGTAAAACTACGTGCTCTCTTTGCCCTTGTTGAAGTGTCACTGACTTATAGCACAAGTAGAAAAGCTAACATGTCCATCCATGCATCTGCTGTGTATTTTAATGAATCATTCTCAGTGTCAGAGTCATGTTGAGTTGGCTGATTCCAGTGTGCAATAGGGGAACAGAAAGAAAACAACCTGGACAGGCCTGATGTCTATTATACACTCTTGAAATCTTTTAGCAATCTATGTGCTACTAGGAAATTATACTTCTGAACTTCAACCTTTTTTCTTCAGGTGCACGTATCATCATGGCGTGCAGGGACCTGGAGAGGGCAGAGGAGGCCAGGTTGGAGATTTTGGAAGACACAGGAAATGAAAATTTGCTTATCAGGAAATTGGATCTGTCTGACACCAAGTCCATTAGAGCCTTTGCTGACCTCATCAACAAAGGTAGAAAATGTCTTCCTCTTGAATGATGATTGTATTTGTGATCGGATACAAAATGACAGCAATGGATTAGAAAACCCTGAAGTATTAATGCTGGACAGATTCAGATGGAGGATATTTGCTCTGGTGTGGTTGCTATTCTACTTCTGTAAAAACTGTGTAACTGAATCAGCTAAAATATCAGCTCAATCTCTGCACGTGTGCTATTTACTTAAAATATGTTTCTGGAAAGTTATCACCAACTCCCCATCATAGAGTGAAATTCTTTTTAGAGGAGAAGCAAGTGAATATTCTGATCAACAACGCGGGCGTCATGATGTGTCCCTACTCAAAGACGGCAGACGGGTTTGAAATGCAGTTAGGAGTCAATCATTTGGGTAAGTCATTCTGGAATCGTTCACATCCGTTTTACATGAATCTAGAAAGAGACCTCATAGTGTCCAGAAAAAGAATTAAGAATGAACCTTTGATAATAAAGTTAAAGTTATTTTGTGACGGTTTGTTCTCTTAAAGAAGGTACAATTCTGATCTATTGACATATTACTTATATTAGGTGCATGAACAAGCTGCAACACACATGTATCAAAATATCCGCCCTGATGAACCAGATTTTCCTGATTTTCCTAAAGTTGTGAGTGTTTTTTCGCTACATTGAATCACGGCTTCCTGCCAAATCGTTTCTCAGAGTGTACTTTCTCACTGGCAGACAGGGACAAGAACATGTTGTGATGAACATAGTCGCCCACACACGTTTGCACACGCATATATCCACATACCCTATGTACATAGACATTTGCACAACCTCATACTTCCCTAATGGTTACATATGTACATACATATGCACTTGGGTTGTGTAAACCAGGAAACAGAGAACAATAGTGGGGGGAGTAAAAATACTCCACATGTGGGCGTCGGCACTGTGAACTCAACATAGTAATCATTTTTTCACTCCTTTCTTCATTTTATATCAAGTGTGTGTGACATCTGTGATACTGGACTTATATCATTCGGAATCATATTAGATAAAGTCTTACTGAGAACCATCACTTAGCATATGATTCAATCCAAGGTGCTCAAATGAAAGGAAAACAAAAAGAATTGTTGGCAAAATGACTTGATCAGACCACTGAGACAGCCTCTGCAGCCTTTCTTCAACAACATTACACCATTTAATGAAACTTAAGGTGGTTTGGTACATTTGTTGAGTTGCTAGTTTCTGGCTGGAAGTAGGATTCACTAGTGTATGCTCAGTGCAAAAGTGAGCGGAGGACAGTTGTGAAACAGTTGTGAAAGTATCAACTGCAAAGATGCAAGTGCCTCTTCCTCTTTGTCTTCAGTCAATGTCCCATTACAGAAAATATACAAACATACTTAATCTGCTGAATATTCCATCCAGTCATATTGCAAACTTGTTTATTCCTGTACGCCAGAGATGTCCCAGATTCACACCTCCTGATGTGTGTAAATTGTTTAGTGTTGTAGTCACTTCACTATTTTTGAATGAACGATGTTTTGCTTGGTTAGCATGAGACAAAAGCCTGAAAGTGTGTGTTTTTCCTCAGGTCACTTCCTGTTAACTTATCTGCTGCTGGACATTATCAAGCAGTCCACTCCGGCCCGTATCATACTTGTGGCATCAGTGGCTCACACCTGGACCGGGCTTCGACTGGATGACATCAACAGTGAGAACAGTTATGATACCATGAAGGCCTACGGACAGAGCAAGCTGGCTAATGTCCTCTTTGCACGCTCACTAGCGAAACAGTTACAAGGTGATGGTTGATTTACAATATGTTAGTCATGATTTTATTTATGTGGGTTTCATGTCATAACATAGCATATTTTTGTATCAATATATTAGCCCCATTATTATTATATATTATTGTTCCAACCCTGATGCTTGTTGCAGGTACAGGTGTGAGCGTGTTCTCGCTACACCCGGGTGTGGTGCAGTCAGACCTGTGGAGGCACCAGCACCCGTGCGTCCAGGTGGCCGTGAAGATCTTCAGGATTTTCACCAAGACGACAGTGGAAGGGGCGCAGACCACTATCTATTGTGCTGTACAGCCAGGCCTGGAGAGTCAAAGTGGAGGCTACTTCAGGTACCTACAGATTTCAACCCTTCAATTACAATACAAGAGCTCTCAGAGTTCTGGCTTCATGCTGCTGGGTATTCTTATTTTCATCCATTTTAAGTATGCTTTTATCTGTTTTTTTTTACAATACATGTAGCTGAAGGGTATATTCTTTTGTTCTATTTTAACACTCGCACAATACAGCCCATTGTAATGGCCATTCTCTGTCCTATTGTGCTTTCAGCGACTGTGCCCCTGCAAGGTGCTCAAGAGCTGCCTCTGATGATGACTTGGCCCAGAAGCTGTGGGAGATCAGCTGCAACCTACTTGGCATCACATGGAATTGAATAGTGGCAAATGAAATGTGCAGGAAAGGACATTTTATTCTTTGTATGATCATCATTCAAACTTTACTCGTAAGCACTTCTTTAGACGCCTTTATGTTGTGTAAAAGCTATATTTCATGTCTCAATGATTGACATTTTTTTGTAGAATTATAAACTTTTTTTACTGTATTTCCTTAACTGATTAGTGTGCATTATAGCTGCTTCTGTCTAAATACACTTGAAATGCTGCAATGCAGATGGAAGGTTCACCTGGTCTTGTCTTTTAACGAAAACTGTCCTGGTTTGTGAATGTTTTATAAACTTTATTTTCAGCTCCAGTTTCAAACTGGGATCTTGTTTGGCACAATGTGGCCCCAACCGTCTCCAAAGGCACATTTTTCAATAAATCAGTAAGAATTGAATGAAATGCATCATGGCACATGACATGGCATGGTATATTGTGGCTGACAATGACAGAATTGTTCTGTTTGTGTAGCAATTAGACTGTCGTAAGTGCATTTATTGATTAATACAAGCCAATCCACTGCTTTCAAATTAATTAATTAATCTGATTTCATTGAACAGTTGTGTCATGCAATCTGCCACTACAGCGGCGGGGTATGCTTGGGACTAACACAACATTCTCTGATGTGGCTGTAATAAGGGGATATGGTTACTGTGTGTCATCATGTATCGGCTTCAGTAAATCCTCTCATATTTGGAATATGTGATTTATCTTCTATATACCATCTACATCATGTATATAATGTAAACAATAAACGTGTCATGGAGATAGTCACTGTTCTGTGGTTTTTGGTAATTTACTAGTATAATGTTTATGTAAAGTCACTATTTTCGATGGTAGTATGTCATGGTTTCAATGGGATTAATTTCACCTTTGATGGATCAAACATTTTAATACATTTAGCAATATTTATAAGACAAAGGAGCAAAAGCTTGAACAAGTGTCACCTTTAAAGATGTTTAAGTGTCATGAACATGCTGTTTATAGTATAGCCCCGTTAGATATTATTCACTGGGCTTCTAATTGAGGGATGAGTCACATGGATGGAAAATAATAATAAGAATGCAGTGGATTGTAGCTGCATATGAACCTTTTTGGTATGTAAAGTCACATCATCAAGTTCTTATTTTGGGGAACAAGGACAAGGAAGAGAGAAAATGCCTAATCTAAATCATATGACAAGAGTATTAAAGACCAAAGGAATTTGGCATGACCAGGTGGAGTGGTTACAGTAGGGTGACCAACACTCCCTTGCAGTTTGTTATTATGACTAGAGCCTAACTGAGCACAAAAGTAGTTAAAGCTGCAAATGTGCTACTGCTATTAGTGGTAAGTTGACACAGTTCTGAGTTGTCAAGATTGGCCTTGCATGAGTAAAATATATTTTCCCCTTTGTAGTTCTGTATATGGACCTGAAGATAAAATAAAACTCATTTCACACATAGATGTCTTCAGACCGGGATTCTCATCAAACATGAAGGGTCAAGCCTCTGCAGCATTTATGATACCGCAAATGGTGGAAATATTTTCTGTCCATTATAAAGAAGATTATAGAATTCAAGGACCTGCGTTATTAGTTGATTCATGTTTAGAATAAGAGACAGGCCATGTTTAATACCCTGAGTAACTCTTGAGTAGGTAGGATGAAGATAGATACAGGTGAAATACGTACAAGAGAAATAATGGATAACAAATGACAATTCATATTTCGTAATAGAAATAAGTTTAAGGGGAGCCACCTTACTGCGGCAACAAGCAGTCCTGTGGCTGCAAGTAAACTCCCAGACTGTAGGTGTCAGTATGGACAACGAACCAAGCTCAATAAAAAAATACTAATAATACATTGTACGCATGCGCGTTTGAAGGCTACGTCAGCTCATCTCTAACAAACCGACAGATCTACGTGGCCCTCTCAGTCACTCCTGAAACTCAGACTGTCTTCTCGTTAAACACCAACTCGGACAAGGTAAGTGGCTTTCCGTTGAATACGATTGCGTAAATATATATTTCCTTGTGTTTTCAAGAGTCTTATCCACACAATCGTTTAATACAATTGTATTTTACTGGTTTTGTGTGTTGGTTTCGACGTTTGACTAGCACTAACCAAACATCGCCCAGTTAGCGTCTCTGACGATAGCCAACTCGCAATAAGAGTTAATTATACTAGCTCCGGACTATATTTTCCAATAGATAGAGCACGTTTCTCTATATAAAGTCATTAAATGTGTTGGGAAAAGAGAAGGTTCGCAGTACATTACAAATATAACGTTTTGGTGGCCCTTAAATACTCAGGCTGCTGAAGTCAACGTCAGCACTGAGAGCATTCCCAGGGTTAGCCTAAAGCTAACTCACCGTTATTCTCCTCTGTTTGCAGCCTGAACAAAATGGACCAGGTAATGCAGTTTGTTGAGCCAAGCCGGCAGTTCGTCAAAGACTCCATAAGGCTCGTAAAGAGATGCACAAAACCCGACAGAAAAGGTAGGTCAAACTAATTGGGCCCAAACGCTACATTCAATCGTTCTCTCTTGACACCTCAGCTGATCTCATCTGGCAAGACAATATTTTTTTGATTAGTTAATTTGATATTTATTAACTTTGAATATTTCTGCTGCCCACAGAATTCCAGAAAATTGCAATGGCCACAGCAATTGGGTTTGCCATCATGGGATTCATTGGTTTCTTCGTCAAACTCATCCACATCCCCATCAACAACATCATTGTGTAAGTTGCAGTTATATACATTGTCGCCATTGTGATATATTGTATATAATTACTCTGATGATATTTTTAACAGTCGGTTCAAAATTACTTAACACGTATGTTAAATCTTTTAGAAATAGTTGTCATGATTTAGATGTCTTGTGTGTCCCTGCTCTGCCAGGATAGCTCGATTTAAACTAAGCTACATCAGCACCACCCTGATATTAGTGGCTCCTCAGACCGAGCAAGTTTCTAATTGCAATGAGATTAAATGTCACCCACTTAGTTTTCATTGATCAGGATCCTGTAACCCCTCACTACATAAACACATTAATAACAGTTGAAATGGGAATGCAGGAATTCTCATTCTCTTCACAAAATTATGTTACAATCAGATTATAAAAAAGATAGACCTGCTCTGTTTGCTACTGGCATGAATTTTAAAGGCAGAGTTGAATACATCTCCAGCATCATTTAGATCCCCTTCTTTATTAAGAACAGGTAAAAGCACCCAGATATAACGGCGTATTAGCATTAACAAAACCGTTGATTTAAGGTATTGTAATCCCCTTTATACAAATGCCTTATTGACCCCAAAACACAGTTTCCACCCTAATTTAACAAAAAGCTTTTAAATTTAGGCTGTTATCATAATAGTGAGGATATTCCATATTGTATGTTTATTTGGATTGTCTGTCATATTTCTGGGAGTACATTTAATTAGCTTGCAGTTTGTAAGTGAACAATAGTTCACTTACAAACTGCATGTGACAATAAAATAATGAAGTTGCTCCTTCACTAACACTGTCCTTGTTTTTCTTCCAGTGGTGGTTAAACAAGATGGCGGACTCGGAAATCCAGGGACGAGAGTTTTAGTGTAAAGTGTTATTGGACTGGAGACGGGGGACTGAAGGGATGGCATTTTTACATTCTGTGGACAAAATTTCTATTTCGCTGTGTAAATAAAAACAACAGGAACCAAAACACTGTTTTTTCCAGTCAATTAAAATACCTTTGCTGTAATCACTAAGTATTTTCTGGTTGGCTTTTAATCTTTTCAGGCTTTCAGAAGTACAAAATTTAATATCTCAAGACACTAATACTTTCCACTATTTCCACCTCTGTTAAACAGAGAGGATCAATAGTAACAGGCACACATGTTGATAAGCAGACTTACATGTTGATGGGTGTAGCAGTTACAACAATCTTTTGTTGTGTTGGTTTCTGACATCTTTCATTCGCTAATGTTACTCTATATTGAATAATGTATTTTAAAATTAAAAGAACCAGATCTCGGTATGAAGTCTAGTAAGTTTCCTCTTGTTGCTATCATGTATATAAAAACCTAATTGGTATAAGTATATTTGACAGCTGACCAGTATAAAAGGAAAAATGTTTCACCTGTGTAAACCAAATCTTAATTCAAAATGGTTTTCAGTCAGCATTTTTGGTTACATTGTGGAAATTGCAGAAAATCTCAGGAGACAATTTCTCACGTTGAGCACACAAAGGCGTGTCTCGTTTATTTTGATAGCAAGAACACTAAACAAACAAAATGGCGCTGCCCGGTTTCGACTGGCATCGGGCTCTAGGTCACAACACGTCCAGATTATTTAAAGGGACTTTTAAAGGTAACAGTCATACTTACATGCATGAGGAACAAAGTGCTACGTTTATAATAAACGATGTGTAGAACCACACTTAACAATAAGGGTGAATTATGTAAGTCACATTCAAAGTATTATATAGCTTTCAACTTTTCACATTTTGTGCTGTATAAGAACCAGTGACCCTCTGGATGCCCATACTCTGGCGCATACGGTGCTCACCAGCTTCCCAAACTGAACTGCAGGACCTGGTTATCTGGACAAGGGAGACAGACACATAGCAGTTAATGCAGCAGTAATGAGGGCTGGCTGAGTGATAGAGAACTCAACACCCCATAACCAGCACCTTTGAATAGTTACATTATTCATTGAGTAGTTTAGATTAGTTTAGATGAACATAGATGATTCGTTTCAAATTAGTAATGGACAGCACACAGTCTTGACTATTCATAATGCAGCTGCATGTCGAAGCCTCAATAGAAAGGATGCGGTCTGTAGGAGTCTGTGTCCCTGAGATGAGCTGGTCAACATGACTGCTTATGTGTCTGTACACAGAAATGTGGGCCGAGTGAGGCAGTCTGAGGCCAAACACACGCTGATGGAACTGAACTGATCAAACCTGCAAGAACCGCAGTCCAACACTGACCTCAAGTGGTCAAACCAGGAAGCGCAGTAGTAAAGTAAATGGGGATATGACAAGAGATGACACTAGAAATGTCCTAGAGTTGGATAAAAAAACAAATAGATTTCAGCATCACGCCAACATTTTTTTTCCACATGTATCACTTATTTTGCGTTTGATTATGTTTGATATGTTTGAATATGTAGTATGTGTCATTATCAGAGGCGGAGGGATCTGTACTTTACTCGAGTATCATATTGGGGGAGTACTTCTGACTTTTACTTCGCTACATTTGAAAGGCAAATATCTATCCATAACCATACGTACTCGTTACTTTTTTTAAAAAAAAATTCTAAAAAAGCGGAGAAAGCCTGTGTACTCAGTATTTTGTTGTTTCCTTCTCAAACGTGATTGGATTGTACAGGTGCCACTGACAGGGACAGCCTATCAGCAATCACCATCGTCAGATTCAGTTGAGAGTGAGACAGAAAGAATCAGAATGGATGGAGAAGAAGGCTCGTCCCGGAAATGTGCCAACCCATGGCCCCACCTTGACAGATTATTTGAATTTTCTCAGCAAGTCAATGATAGTTTTCGCTTTGTATGCCAAAAGAGAACTTCATAACAGCCTTCTGCACAAACCCCCGAAACTAACCGACCATGCAGCAGTCTGAACCAACATTAGCTGCTGCTCGTGTTGAGATACTGTATCCCTGTAGAAATGAAATCCTGTCCAACAAACATTTGTGTATCTAAGTACTTGTGTAAGAACAGCACAATCTAGATTAGTATGAGACATTTTAACAAGCATGAATTAACCTTTACATTGTAGGCTCCAGCAGGCTACACGTTGTGTAGCACTTTCCAAACTCATGAGAGAACTGCGTTTCATTGAAGGTATGAAGACTGCTGAAGATAGATATTTTGTTATGCTGACAAAATTGTACTTTTAAATATCTAAGATCAGATGAGATATTTAAAGTGTAGTTTAATTATTTTTTTTACACTTTCACACACCTTCATAAACCTTTTTTATGTTAATTCGAGGGAGTTACACACCCTGTTCAATACAACACATTTACACACACACACACACATGTAAAACATGAGGCCACAAAAGCCCGACTCTTTAACTTTCCCCAAACAAAGACATAGACAACAAGCACACAAGCCCACTTCTTCAAACTGTTTAGGCAATCACTATCCCCTGATATCTTTCATCTCTTTCTTTTATCTTTCTATTCTCCCCTGTGATATCTTATACGCCTTTTTTGACATTTTCACAATAATAATAACTTAATCAATCATGGCTGAATCCCATCTAGCTGCTTTGATTTCGGGATCCTTAAACAGAGCAGAGACAGTCATTAGTATCAGTAATGTTTGGGCTTTTCCATGTGTGACAGTAAGTCCATCAGTATGAAACACTGGGCATGGATAATTCAATATCCCTTGATTTACCTAAACATTTAGACTCAGAGATAATGTTTGAGGGCATAGGTTGTAGATTGTTGAATACAGTCTGTTGACACCCTTGGTGACACACATTCAAACACCTCATCCCAAATTATCATTACATCCTTACATAATGGTTGGGAGAGTTCTACATTTGAAGCGGCCTGAAGAGAAACTAGCAAGGATGGTTGCCAATATAGTCACAAGTAAAAAATAAAAGATTCTCTGGAAGCCAGTGTACATACACACGATATTTATCAAATATCAAAAATGCACCATCACCCTCCAAAAACATCACTGTCAATTTGGCCCATGGACCTGAAGATAATATGCATCACAAACTCTGGCATGACAAAGGTGGCAATAAGTGAACTTCTTTATCTATCTGGCCTGTCTTTATGATGCCACAGGCACTTTACCTCAGTAATTAAGTGAAGTTCTTGAGTCTTCATAGCCAATATGAAATGAAAGAAAGATTTTTATAAAAGAATTTTAGTTTGTGTTTTCAGACATGATCCACTAAAACACATAAGACTGTCACTTCAGTTGGTTAAGAGATTCAGTTGTGAGCAACACCCAATATCAGATAGTTTAAAATAAAAAACCCAACAACAACCAATCTCTACTTTACCATATATATTCATAAACCTTCTGTAATCTCAGCGAACCTCCCTCAGGCGGTTTAGGTGTGGTGGTCTTTGATATTATTCAATATTTACAATTTAGTCACTGACTGGTTCATTAACTTTTGTTTATGTGATGCAAAAGTAAAAAAAAAACACACGAATGCTGTCTTTGTACACACACAGGATGGGATCTTCACTTCCGTTACAATCAGCCGACTATGACGTGGCTGCTGGCAGCGTGACCTGACCTTGTGGAACATCAGCCTCGCTGTTTACAGTCAGGGAATAACATCTTCGCACGCACACGTTACCTTGAGAAAGACCATAGTGAGCAAGGAGCGTCCAAACAGTGTTTTTTCCTTGAGCAGTTTTCCATTAATGGTTCAAAGCATTCATAGGAAGACATAAAATCTGTCATCCATGGAAATCCCATGTTAGCACTTTTGCTCTAATGGAAAATAAGCTGATAAAGAACTCTGTGACATTCAAAACCTGAACAAAGGCAACCTGGGTGTTGTAGGAGGTAAAAAGCAACATGTTATGCTCCACAGTTAGAATCAGAGCACCTCTCTAACACTGAACAACAATTTATATTGGCAGTAAATAACAAAAAGGAAATGGAAAGACTTCACATGTACATTAACATCAAGCACCATCATTCATCAACTGCTTGTTCTGGGCAGAGAGGCACTTTGTGGTTCACACTGACGTTAACTACAGTAGCTACTTTGCTTATGCAAATCCACAGATGCTACACACAGTATTTCCTATACATCAGCCATGTTAAGGTGCACAATGAAACACAACTATCTACAATTTAACATAATATCAATCATATAATAACATCCTGGGGTACAATACAGAAAACAAAGTAATCCACAAGCACTTACATTAACAAAGGAGGAAGACAGGGTCTCTGTTTCAAACCAGTTACATGACTGAGATAGTTCTTTTCTATATTTCTATATGTTATTTCTCCTCTGTTTATGTCTTGTTTTGTTCAAAGGTTTTTTTGTCTTTTAATTATCTAATAAACCCTTAGCTCTCTATGCACTGAAACATGAGCCTTTCTTTCTTGTTTTAACAAAGTAGACTTTAAGTACTTCAAGTACAGAAATGGGTCTTGATGCTGGAGAGCAGTTCCTCTGTGAAATCATCTGAGCAGTGGACTGTTCCTTTAACATATCATAACAATGGGACAGAACGTGCAAATGAACTACTGGTGATAATAGACTAATACGTCAGTGTTTAAGCAGTGATGTTTTTGTCTGTTTCTAGATTGAATGTGAGACAAAGTTTTTCAAGAATATCAGCAAAACACAAGGAAATGTGATTGTTCAGACCTGTTTTCTATAAAACTCAGTGTCATACGTCAGCTTTGAAAAGGACTTCAAATGAAGTCTGGATGTCCACAGGACGACAGCTGTGTTGTTTTCCTTTTTAAACAGACTCAATATGACGATGTCTGTGTGGCCCTTTTTATCTGATTCCCCGTTTCCTTTTTAGGAGCAGAACCACAAGCACAAAGCGCTTTATATTTTCATTCTAAGCATGAATCTTTCCAGCTTTCCGTGGAGCAAACTGTTCATGAGGTTCTCATATTTTGTTAGAGCTTAACTTAAAAGCGGTGTGATCTCTTTCTGAAAACGAATCACCCTGCTCATATTGGAACATTGAACTGGAGGGTCTGTCACAGGAAGCCGTCATCGCTGGCGACATATGAGAATCCATTGAAGGCGTTGCTGGCGCTGGTGCCGGCGTTGAGCTCCGGGGTCCGACTCACAGAGCTAGGAACCATTTCTCTGGTGAACTCTGGATCAATATGCTGAGTATCCGCTGGGCCTTTCTGAGAGGTCGAAGAATATAGCAGGTTGGTTATTCTTCAGGTTCTTACAATAAGGAACATTTCCTATATTTCCAGTTCCAATAAATAAATTTTGGTGACACATACAACCAGGAAAAAGGTGTCCCGGAGTTGAAGGAAAATGCAGAAATGTCAAAGAACAGTAAATAAAATGGTCGAAGGAATTAGCTTGGATTATAAATTCACAAACAATATTAAACCTCATAAGCTTTCACTGTTGATTTAATGTAAGATGTCTATTTTTAGGAAAGGAGTGAGAGAACTAAGAAGACTATGTGAAGTGGTTAAGATTTACTTCAGACAGGCTGCCGGACACTCACCACATTAGGGTTGTAGGGAGGAGTGATTCTCTTGTGGTAGATGTCGTCCCAGTTGATTGGAGAGAAAAAGACGTGGTTCTTTATTTCTAACTATAAATAAAAGAAACATATTTTGTAATTGTTTACATGTTTATACAGAAATGTTACAACCTCCTTTTTAAGATTTCAGACACATTTAAGGGCAAATTGGCACCACAATAACATTTCATAGAAGAGAAGTACATAAGAGGCACTGTAGATTCATATCTGTCCAAACCTAAACAATGTTCATTGCAGGCTAGTTTCCCAAACAGATCAAACTCACTCATTGCTTAAAGCAACATTTATTGGACTTTGAAACAAACCCTCTGACTGAGGTTATATCAGTAAATGGACGGCAAGTGTTTTACTTCACGTGACACACTCACAAAGTCGGCGATGGCCCCGAGGCGTCTGTGCTGGTCCTTCTGAAGGAGACCCACCAGCAGAGAGCAGACAGCATCAGACTTCCCTGGTGGCAGCAGCAGTGGCTTGTGGAGGATCCCATCATACATTTCTCCAACGTCACGGCTGTAGAAAGGAGGCTGAGGGGAGGAATCGGCACAGGCAGCATTAAAATGACGTAAGGAAATGTAACATAAGCTATGAAAATGCAAGGAAACGAAATGTAAGCTAACTATTCTTAGGACCATGCATCATGTCAGTCATGTCTTTATTTGTTCACAGTTACTATCAGGGGTTATAAGTTGTTTTAGATACATTATCTATAATACTGAACACAGAGTACATACTCTGGCTGAAAGTACAAACTGACTCCCCAGACTCTGGAGGCTGAACCTTTCTCTTCTGGGACATCCACCTTCAGTTCAAAGTGTTTTGGAACTTGTTCTCAAGCTCTCGTAGTCTCAAGAGACGAGTCCTAAAGGGCTATAAACCATGAATCCATGACACACTGGGATCAACACACATACCAGACTGTAGATCATCTCATAGAGCACCGCCCCCAGACACCACCAGTCCACCGTTCTGTCATAAGGTTCCTTACGAAGAACTTCTGGTGCCAAGTACTTCAGACAGAGAGGATGTTCACAAGAAGGTAACTTAATTATGAGTGTCAATCACGTTTAAACACGTCTGGTTTATTTCTTTCTTTTCCTTTAAAATTCAAATATACAGCGTTTACTTACTTCTGGAGTTCCACAGAAAGTTGAGGTGGTTCCCTCTGGTTCTACGCCTTCTTTGCACAGACCAAAATCTGTCAGCACCACGTGACCCTGCACACACAAAACTCACATTTACATCTCAGTTACACAAATCTAGTTCTGCAAAAAAGGCTGGTGCAATTGTGTTGAATGTGATTCACCTGAGAGTCTAAGAGAATATTCTCTGGCTTCAGATCTCTTTAACAGACAAGAGCACACAGATTATCAATGTAGAGTGTAATAATGGATGATTTTTGAAACTGTTAATTCCGTGTTTGTAATGAAAACCCTGTCTGACCTGTAAACGATGTTGAGAGAGTGGAGGTAGCCGATAGCGCTCGCTACCTCAGCCGTGTAGAACCTCGCTCTGGGCTCAGAGAAACACCTCTCTCTCTGCAGGTGGAAGAAGAGCTGCAGGGAGACACACAAAGAGATGACAGAGCTCAGTGACAACGTATCTATTCTAATGTTTGTGGATTATTCATTTATTCTCAGATGTTCACCTCTCCCCCGTTCACGTAGTCGAGGACAAAGTAGAGCTTCTCTTGGGTCTGAAAGGAGTAGTGGAGCCCGACCAGAAATGGATGTTTTAGACTTTTCAGCAGCACATTTCGCTCTGCCATGATGTTCTTTTGCTGCAACAGAAGAAAGACCAAAAAAAGGACGTAAATGGGATGAATGAAGTGTGAGGGAGTCGGTGTCTCATCTTACATGTCTCTTCAATAAAATACCTCACATGATACAGTTCATCACCTCAGGACGAGAAACTGTTGAATTCCAATATTGCCAGATAAAATCAGTGTGACATGATGATGACTACATGAACAAGTCATAGAGGAAGTAGGTACTGCACAACAAATATACACATATTCAAGTGTATTTGTTATGGACTTTCAGCTGTGCAGTGGAAATATGAAGTGAACATTCTCCGTCTCTGCACGCTGCATCTATCATGTCCACACATTGAATCTGTCCTCAAAAGGAATTTCTAGTTAAGTTTGTTTTATTATTAGATTATTTTATTTGAATTAAAATCCTCTTGGGTTGAACTATTCAGCATTAGACGGAAGCAGTTGCCTTGAAAGTCTGTAAAGTCAAAGCACATGCAGACGGTGAACAGGGAAAGGTCATTTTATTCAACAGCTGCCCGAATAAAACAATCATCTATTACATCTTCCACAAAACACATTAACACTTTCATCGTGTGTGTGTGTGTGTGTGTGTGTGTGTTTGTGTGTGTGTGTGTGTGTGTGTGTGTGTGTGTGTGTGTGTGTGTGTGATAAACAGTTTATTTTCTGGGAGTTGTAAAATCTGTTCTCTGTACAGAACAAGTTGTAGATTAGATAAGATTGTTGCTACGTCAAAACACTGTTTACTAATAACATTGAAAGATACTCACATTTTCCTCTTAGATCACTTTTCCATCTGCACCTACTTTACTGCACAGTTCAACATTCAGTTTGCTATTTCAGTTGTTTGTGGTTGGTAATTTGATTTTTATTGATGTAAAGTTTGTGTTTTGAGCGCGCTGATGTCTAAAGGTCAAAACCTTTAGACCTTTGTCATTATTTAATAGGGGACATTCAGAGCATCAGAGCTAATGAACAAAGAGCAAACCTCTGTAGAAGAAAGGGGTTTTGCACCTTCGCCATAAAGGAACAGCTCGGTTTGAAAATAGACATTAAGAGTTTTACTGGTGCAGCAGAGCTCACCTCTTTTTTCTTCAGGATGACTTTCTTCTGCAGCACTTTGACGGCGTAGAACTGGTTGCTGGCTTTAAGCTTGGCGAGCAGGACCTGCATGAAGGTTTGATCATTAGCCGTTTGTTTAGTAAACACGCTGCACCACCATGTTGACACACAGCCAGCCCCTCTGAGAACACCGCACAGCACAGATATGGGATCTGTGGAAACAGATGACACTGAGAAACGTGAGAGGTGCGTTGGTCTGATGAAGTAACAGGATGCATTAGATCCATGAGGCAGACAGCACATTCGGATCAGACAGGAGTCTGTCTGCAATGTCCGTCACAGCCCACTGTCACAGACAGACAGACGGACGGATGGACGGACGGACGGACGGACGGATGGACGGACGGACAGGCAGACAGACAGACAGACAGACTAGTAATAGCTTCAGTGTTCACCTTTCCAAAGGTTCCTTTGCCGATGACAGCCAGGAAGTCAAAGTCAGTGGGCCTGGCACTGCAACAGGACAGAGAGTGATCTATTAAATGTTCCTGTTCAGCATTACACACACACACACACACACACACCCCCTCCGAAGCAGTTAGTCTGTAACATCTTACAAATGGGGCGAATAAACAAAGGATGAAGTCCTGTTTCATAATGACGAAATATTTTGTAAGATGATGTTCCAAATACATTTCTGTTAAAATATCTGATATCAGCAATAGTTTGTTTCAGCTGAAAGTCGTCTGTGTGCTACATGAAGGAGGCGAAGCTACTGACTGTGGGTTTGCTGAAGGCCCCAGGTTGACTTCATCGTGAGGATCGGAGGATGGTGACCGCAGCTGGATGACAAATATAACACAAAACACAAAATAAGGAAAACCACATATTGCATTGATTGATTTGACTTAGATAAAAGTTATATAAACTTTAAATAACAGACATTTAAAAAACGCCACTTTTATGCACTCGGACCACTCAGCTACTGAGATTGAGTCGATGTCCAAAGTTAGAGGTGAAGTTTTTGATCTCTAGTGGCGCAGTGGAGCAGCTTTTTATGAGGGGTCCCCTTTTATTGTTTGTATCGTGTACACGGGAGGAGAATATGAAAGGGCTTGTCATACTATTCCATACTATTCCACTGACCTAAAGGTGGCAGTGATGTATCAAGATATACAGCAGCAAAGATGGGAGGAAGGTGACCACTTGCATATCAAACATGGATATAAACAATTCAGCTTTCAAAGAAAATCAGCTTTGCAAATGTTTGAAAGAGCAAGAAAATATGATCTGCATGTTCAATTCTTTAAAGCACATGGCAAGGTGACATCTCCAAATGTCTCTTATTGTCCAACCAGAAAGTCTAAACCTAAAGGTTTTCAGTTTTTCCAGGAGGAGGAAACATCTTTCTGAATGATGAATAGCCTGATCATTGCACCCTGAACACTATGTTATATAGAATATAACATTTAACTGAACCATAACAATGTCATATGAAAACACAACTTTGTATCTACGATATTATTTAGGTCATTTTAGAAAAGATAAAAAAAAACAAGAAAACAGCTCATTTTCCTGTTCGTGTTACAACAATTGTATAAGGACAGGGACAGACGAGTTTGTTCTTCTTCGTCTAAACATGTTAAATTACAGTTTTCCTTTATCAACTTGTATAACTGGAGTCTAGTGGTTTTAGATTTTAACTCCAGAGAGGCTCCCTGAAAATCACTATTTTGGGGTGTGAAAACAGCTTTGCCTACTGGGGATGTATGTGTTTATTTGTTTTCTTTCCCTTCAGATTCTTTGAGTGAACATTGCTTCAGTTGTACTGGCGAGCTGAGAAATAATCATCAGACAGAGAGAATCCCTCCATTCAAATCAGAAGTCCTGTAGTGAGAGCACATCAAACGTGGGATATTTTGGCCATAAATTAATTCATCTGGTTATTTTTGAGAAACAAAGGTCCTCATACATTTATTCAAGAGTATTGTCTGTTGGTATTTTTTACTCTTTAATATCCAGCACAACAAACAAGCAAGCTGTGGTGGATCTTGACATCACATGAAATGATGCTATGATCAGTAAGAAAACTGCACAACAAACAAATAGATCTTCATGTATTGCTTATAATTGTTTGTTCGCAAAGATTTTAGAACCTTTTATTTTCCTGGAACTGGAATTCTACCGAGGATCAACAAGCCAGCTCCAAAATGAAATAGCATGACTGTATCAAGCAAAGATTGAAGAGAAAATCAAATACCCGAACTGGAATACACTCACATTACAGTGTGCCATGGTTTTATTCATTCCACGTCCAGTGGGAACCGGTGAGTTTGACAGACCTGAGCAGAGAGGAGAGGAGAGTGTTGAACAGGGAGAATTCAAATGATCAACTTCTCCCCTTTTTTCATTTCACAGATAAGATTTCCTCTTCTGACTCAGGAGAAACAGCCAGTCCGCCTTCTGTTGTGTTTGTGTATCATTGTGATTATGTTTCCGAATCAACTGCTGACCTCAGTATGATGACTTGAGGATCCAGAGAAGCTGGTAGTTCTAGTTTGTAAGGGACAAGAGGCTGGAAGGACATTGTGTGTGCGTGCGTGCGTGCGTGCGTGCGTGCGTGCGTGCGTGCGTGCGTGCGTGCGTGCGTGCGTGCGTGCGTGCGTGCGTGCGTGCGTGCCTGTGTATGGACTGTATCAGTGAACATGTTTACATGGTAAATATTGTTGTGTCATTGTCATATCTGTCAAAACATACAGGATAACCAAGGTGTTACGCACACACACACACACACACACACACACACACACAAATTAAACACAACTCTCAATTATTCTAGTACTTAACCACTAGCAGAATGTGAATATAGCAGATTAAATATAGATTCAAACACCTTGAGTTTGTATTTTCTCTTCCCAGCAAAATTATCCAATGACTCAATTTTCCAAATCTTGCAGTGCAAAATGATAATAACTTTAAACGGTCCACTTTACATAACCTAAACTATTACAGTGGGATACAATGAGGACAAGAGAAGGAGCTCCCAGGAAGAGCAGGTTCAAAATGATTATGTACTCTGATAATTTTTTATAACACTAATCTGACAGACACGTAGAGCTACAGCCAACAACAGTCAGGGAATATCCGATGCAAGAGCCAGTCTGTCCAAAGGTTTAATCCTCAGAGTAAGCCAAACTCCAAACCACTATAAACTCCAAAAATCTGCAGTTAGCATCAATGAATGACCCAAAATAAGCTGATCAAAATATAACCATAGTAACTTAGCCAGATAGAGGTTACTAAAAGTCCCTCTTCAACCGGTTAGCATTACTGATTAGGAGAGAAAAGAGAATCTATAAATACATTGGTACGTTTCACACACAGCAGTAAATGATCTCTTTAAATAAGGAGTAAACAGGTACAACACAGATAATGCCAGTTGTGAGTGTGAAGTCAGTTTGCTGACCTGTGAGCAGAGGAGAGGTGTTCAGTGTCCGGGCAGTCTGAAGAGACTGTGAAGCTCTCAGAGCTTCTCCACCCCAGCTGGTCTCAAGTCATTTTGTTGTTCTATTTCAGAAGGTCATGCAGGAAGGTCGACTTCAACAGTCAAACATTAATGAAGTGTGCGTGCGCTTGTGCGTGCGTGTGTGTGTGTGTGTGTTGGAGGCTTTCCAGGCTTCAACATTAACTTCCTTTCCTCTTAAATTAAAACAAAGAACTAAATTTAGCTTGAAGGAAAAGTTAAAGTCCTCTTTCTGGGGGGATAGTCATCCTGTCTGTGTGTTTAGTTTGAAGTCGAAGCTGTGAAGTGATTAGCTTAGTTTAGCTTTATTCAGTTATAATGTTACTAAGGGGAAACGGCTAACCTGGGTATCTGCAGAGTTACAACTGTTTTTACATTCTGTTCATGCAATTAATGAATGATATACAACTACAATTAGTTGATTACTGAAGTGTATAATTTATGTCAATAATTAATTTTGTTACATGTTGATAGGCGTAATGCAGGTCGAGCTGAGCTGGCAGTGCAGACGAAACATGTGATAATGTCCGGTTTTCAAAATAAATCAAAAAACAAATTACCAGAATTGATTATATCCCCATGAAGTATAAAGCATATTGCCCCTGTTACTTACAAATTAAAATATAAATCCTTATGATTTATACATCTCAGGATAACTGCACAGTGAAAGTCAGGCATTTTTACTCAATCAATTTATACTACAGGCACAAACTGTATGAACTCATCTTACTGTGTACTTTTTGAGTAATCCTATGTCAAAGTCCAGTGCAGGGAACACAAGTACATCTTTTTGCCTGACTATGATGTGGGATGAAGCACTCTTCCATAAGTAGTTTCTGAAACTTAAACTGTTTAATCTAATAGTTCCTAGACTACATGCACACATACTGTATATTACTTGGTCAGTAATTTCAGTATAAAACAGCACCCATCACAGCTGAGAGCCTGATCACCACACAAATTGAATAGCTGACAGGATAACAAAAGACTTCAACCTCCCCCAAACTTTCACATGTCTGCAATCAGGCAGAAGGTAAAGACGTGTAAATTAGAGGACGTCTACATAGTGGGACAGATATTGTCTTCAGGCCATCGGCGTTATCACCATATCACTGCCCCCAAACCAGCTCACCTTGTCTTACGGGTATTTTACATTTGTTCTGTCTCCACACAACCCACACTATACAGTCAAGACATCGACTCAGTGTCTGCCACGTAATGTCAGCACAACATAATTCCCAGATAAAGATTGTGTAATGAGGAAATAATATAAACTAATACTGTTGTCTTAAGTACCAGGGAAATCTAAAGTGCTCTGTGCAATCCACATGACTTGTTAGATTAAAGAGTGGAAAGTAAAGCAAGATTTATATTGAAAGTATACGACTGGAACTCTGGCTAATAACATTAGTCAACCTCCACTGTGTCTGCAGCAGGTCTCTCCACTCTTGGAACTGTTTTCTTCGGGTAAATGTGCGTAGGTGTCAGATGTGTCATTTGTACTTCAAATGTTTTCTCTGTTGGAGTCATTTGACTTGATTTCAGTGTATTTCGAGCTTGAAAATAAGTATGCTTTTATTTTGAATGCATCAGGGCCTATGAACCCGAGGATACCTGCTGTTCCCTCTTCTGTGAAACATTTATCAAGTGCATACATTCATATCCATGTGTCTGGCTGCAGCAGCAGGTTATCAGCTACTAGATAAGCAATGAAAGTAAAGGGTGCGAGAGCCGTTGCAACCACAGCTGAGCGGCGACAACAATATAGACAATAAGGGGATGTGATATAAGCAAAGTAAGTTTAAAGTCAATAGTGCAACTCACACACATGCATTGAATTTCAACTGCACAGGCAATGTAAGGTATGTGTGATCACTCAAATAAGACAAGAGACATATTCACAGCTTTGGACGTTTATTAATTCATATAGTTTGAATGACATTTGTGATTCAAGATTATCATGAAACGCACACACACACGCACAAATCCCACCAGAGAGACACACAATAAAAGTAATATTCAAGATACCAAGAGCCCTTAAGACATCCCAGTGAAATAACTTTCACTTCCCAATACCAAATCCATACATGTTTTACACAGTTACGACATTAGTGTAAACATTTCAAAGAATGCACCCTGATGGAGTTTCCACCACATGTAAACCTTTTATAGTGCTTTTACACTCTCTAGTGACCAAGTGCGGTAATCATTGTAAAATTCATTTTGGATTCGTATTTGTGCTAAAATTCTAATGCAAAGTGTCCATTTCAACTTCTTCAGGAAATAGTCAAGATATTTGCATAAATATAAAAACTGAAAACATTCTGTTGTTTCTGTACCCTTACTCAGATTCACGATTACAGATCAGATTATAGATTGTAATCAGATTATAGATTCTTCGTGTGTCACATTAGCGGGGCAGTAACAATGTACAGTGGTAAGACTCATGAGGCAGTGAACACAAATAAGGAAAAGACTAATAAGGAAAGCATGAAAGAGATTGCCCTGTTTGAAGATTCTCTTCAGCTCTAAACCTCCGACAGTCCGTTATATTCTGTTGTTGTTTAACAACTGGTCGGGCAACAACAAGCGTTTGTGGTTTGAAGTGTTGCTGAAAACAGTACGTCTGACTCATTATTTATTGCACAAAACATGAAGTGTGTGAGAGCTTCACTGAGCAGCCTCGTATACTGCATTAACAACTGTTTTTTAACACTTCCCCACTGGGCCTCGGGCCTCCATATCTCTTTGCATTCATTCTCTTTTTAATTTGTTTTGGATTTCAACTCTAAGTCACGTGGCAGGTACAGAAGCTGGGCACGGTTCTCATCAGGAGTTGTTCATGTGTACCCAAGTCTTCCTCTAAAGGTGATCTGGGTATGATTCCAACTATGTGACATTTCTTACAGTTCATATCCATACAGACGCTGCTTACTCAGGCAATAAATGTAGGACGCCTGAGCAGCATATGCAGAACACGCACAAAAAGTGATTAACGCTCGCCTTTCGCCCAACTTCTCTTGTTGACCTTTGAACCCTGAAAACTGCAAGTGTTTGAAATTCTACTATTGAATTCTTTATCTAGTGTGAAAGTTCACCACTGGATGCAAGGCTGAAATGGGAAATATTATAACCCCAAGAGAAAGTACGGATTTATAACTTAAACTTGTGTTAAAACACAATTAACACCTTGGAAAGTCAATAAAAATCCTTGATTTGCCTAAGCTGTGATGCTTTTATAGAAACACCACCCAGGGACGTTTTCAAGATGCGTTGCAACCATTATCAAAACTGAAAAAAGGATATATTGTAATTGCACCGAAGGAGCATAAGAATATTTCCAGGACCTTTAATGTTCCTTGAGATACAAGTCGAGGATTGT
This sequence comes from Macroramphosus scolopax, assembly GCA_901007825.1. Classification (NCBI taxonomy): domain Eukaryota; kingdom Metazoa; phylum Chordata; class Actinopteri; order Syngnathiformes; family Centriscidae; genus Macroramphosus; species Macroramphosus scolopax. The sequence continues at coordinate 51,889 of CAAKHC010018843.1, forward strand.
ACGGAAGTTCCAAACTTATGACACAGCAGCAAACCTGACTGACTGGAGACGATGAGGGAAAACCTCTCAGTGACTGCAAAAGATTTACAGGATGGCCTGATGAAGGCTAGGACAAATGTGTCGATGTCAATTAAAACCACGGACTTCCTGGTCAGACTCCATGACGAATACTATTCCCACGGCCAAGCATGGAGGTGGGCCAGTGATTACGTAGGGATGTTTTTCTGGTGTTTTTCTTACCTCTAACGATTCTACCCAATTTGAAAGCCTTGAAATTAGCACCACCTCTCTTTCTCCCATTTCTCTTAACACTCCCAAAATCCCATTTTCCTCCAATTTCTCTATTATTTCTACCTAGCCCTGCTCCGACCCCCTCCCTCCCCCCCTCCCTCTCTCTGATGGGTACAGGACACCAAACACATGAAAAGGGTTCAGGGTCTTTTCCCTGCAACAGAATGAATTTGGCACATGATGATTGGCGGCCTGGCGCCTAGGAAATTAGGACGGGGTCACTTGAGTCCCTCGTCTGTGCTCTTGAACATGATAATGGCGTTGGAGATTTTGAGGGCGGGGCCAAGTTTGATGCTCATGATCTTCACAATGTCGGTCTGTGTCAGTAGCAGGAATGCCTCGCCATCAATCATCTGGAGAGACAGAAACACAACAGTGGTGTTGGTCTGATTTTACCAGTCAATTACCATTACCAGTATTACTACTTACTACATTTAAATTCTTTAGATGGAACAAACTCCAGCTACCGGAATGTCAAAAGGTGCATATCATGTATTATTTACTTGATAAAACACCACTTGATTCCTGGACACTTCCAGAATGATGTCTTTCAAAACAAAAGAAATCAGTCTTGATTTATATTTTTATGTTTTATAATGTGTCAACGCTACGTTCGAGGTCCGGTTAAGTACAGCAACAAAAATCACGTTCTTAGCTTTAGGAAAAGGCAGTAGCTCGGGTTAAAGTTACTTCATTATTGTTATGTTAAGTTACAATGACTAAGTACTTAAGGCTGCGGGCACTCAGATTTTAGGGTTTTCATTTCAATAATAAGGATGCAGTTAACGTTAAAGGATGATTGTGGAATGAAGACAAATTTGACTCGGAGTTGCAATTATGAAACTCACAGTCGGAAATGCGGTCAGAAATAGGAACGCTCATCTCTTGTTGCAGGCCAGTTTCTGACTCATCCATCACCCTTACATCCCCAGGAGAAATCTCTATAAGTATATATAGTCTTTGGTCATAATTACCAGGGCTATAGGGCATCTGTTGTGATGTCAGTGCGGAGGTTGAAGGTAAAGAGATTTGTTTCTCATTGTTCTACACTTCAACATGACTGCAGAGGACTACCTTCAGTTGTACAATTTAGCAAATGTAATGTGAATACTGCAAGAATTACATATTATAAATACTCCCACATCTTACCTCTTCTTTAAAGAGACGGGCCTGGTCTTCACAGCCGATAAGATTCTGGACAAACTTGAAAACCTGCAGTGAAAACACAAAAGATTTCAATTAATTAAGACAAGGAGGAAATCAGAACAGTCGAAATCTATGAAAATGTAGTTAAACTTGCCTCTTCGACACTCCATGCTGCCACCTGGCTGGCGTGAATGCCTTGGACGCCGGGAAGCAGCTTGCAGTGCTGCTCCCAGCACAGAGAGAGAGTCCTGTCTGACTGGCCGCTCAGAGCTGTCATGAATAGTGATGGATACACACCCTCTGAGGACATGCCTGAGGACAAACACACGTAAGAACCGTATGATTCAGCTACTGCAGACACTAACTAAAATATTTCATCTTGATTTTTGCCAACATGTTGCTATTCTGCATTTTACAATTTCAAATATTGAACACCTGCAGCTGGCATAACCTGAAATTCACATTAAGCAAATAAAAGCAGAGCTGAGTAAAAGCCTCTCAACACATGTGGACTGTGTAGTTAGAAAACTCACTCTGGTAGTCTCTCTGCTGGTTCTTCCTGTATTTGGGAGGACGACCAATCCTGAAAACCACGGAAAAGGTTATTGTCAAATAAAAGCAAATGTGCAGGCAAATATGCACACACACCTTTACCTGCCACGGTAATGGGTCTTCTTTGTCCTCTGGCTAAAGAACAGGCTCCTCTTGCACTCTGAGTCCGACAGCTCGGCCTTCAGCCGGCCCTGGTTACGCTCAGCCAAAGGGCAGCCAGAAACACAGTGGTGGGCTGTGAAACGACCGGTCACATGGCCTGAACCATCACATCCAGGAGTTGGACACTTCCTGTTTCAAACAAAGAGGTTTATTTTGCAGTAAAGGGGCATCATAAAAACAGCATATGAAGAACATCTACCCAGGTATCATTTAAAAATAGTTTGGACTTTCAAGGGGCCAAGAATTGATGCCGGGATCTGCGATATTTGCGCCTATTGATAAAAAACATCCATTAAATAACCAGATGTTTTGAGTTAAGCTCAGTGCTGACCTGTTGTGGAAGCTGTACTTATTAGTTCTGGGGTGGCTGATGGGTTTACAGGGAACAGAGGAGGGATAACTGGACTGGGCTGTAGCAGGAAGCTCCCCTGGACCTGAATACATACAGACACAGAACACACCCACCCACCCACCCACCCACCCACCCACACACACACACACACACACACACACACCCACCCACCCACCCACCCACCCACCCACACACACACACACACA
>CAAKHC010018843.1:54617-80552 GCA_901007825.1 Macroramphosus scolopax
CGCACACACACACACACACACACACACACACACACACACAAACACACACACACACACACACACACACACACACACACACACACACACACACACACACATGTTTTCATAGTTTGTTGTCAGCTTGTTACAGTAGGAATAACCAAAAAACCAGAAATAACTCGTATTTATATTCTTTTGAAAAATGTAGGCAGTACTGCAATGAACCGAGACCGGCAGTTCAGCACAGAAGTCTGTGGGTAAATTATTTGATACATATTGGTTTTATTAATGACCCCCCCTCCCCTCCAGGAACTCTGGTTGTAATGATAGTACAACTTCTTACATCATCGCATTTCCTCCTCAATCAGAGCGCAAAACATGTGAAGTTGTGATTATGTAATGCCTCCATTCAAGAGTAGCTTTAATTAAACTTAACAAATGCAAACAGAATGAAGAATTACGGTAACTACCGTGTGGCTGTTGTGTTTTGGCGTCCCGTGGGGGAACTTTGAGCGGGTGACCGGTTGCCTCACACCAGCCTGCTGGATGAATGTCGTGGTGATCTGAGTCCATCCACTCATCATAGACATGACTCCAGCCATCATAATGGATCTGAGAGAGGAAGACAGATGAAACTATGATGCAGATAAATACTTTACATGTACACACACTCAAAACTCACAAAGTCCAACAGATCTAAATAGTTTGAAGAAGTTTTAGGAGATGTACAGTACATGTGACTCACCTTAACACGGTGAGTCTCGACTTCTTCCACTGTGGCCACTCTAATCAGACCGGGACTCCTCTTGTCCACAGCTTCCAGTTTCATCTGAGGCTGGAAGCTGTGGGCTGCACGCTGGACAGAACGCATTGAATGGTTGGAAAATAAATTCATTAAGCTGGTACATTCAAGAAATGAAAAGTCAGAAAGCTTTGCATCAATCACTCGCTCTGCTGGCTGCCATTGTAATTTGTGACAAGCATGTTTTTATACAACTTTACAAAGGCTTATATACAAATGATGTGTAACGTCAGTTATGTCGCTCATAGTGAGGAATCTGCAATTTATAATCCACCAGCTCTGCAGGTGACAAAAAGTAAACAAAATCCACTAATTTCGATTAAGTTCTAAGTACTACTTTGGTCATGAGACGTTCACAGTATCAGTGACTGATCTTTGGCCTTAATTACCTTTTTTTCCCATTTCAAGTACTAAACTCTTTGTCCTCAGTACTGCTTCTGTTTTTGTCACATTACACTGCTTTTCAACAAGAGAAGAACATATAGTAGTTGAGTAATGATTAAAAAAAACAAAAAACGTACATATAATCTTGGTTCTCACCACTTTAAAGGCATCAGCTTCCACCGCCTTGGCACCAGTCTCCTGCAGGTAGTGTGACCAGGAGAAGAGGCCCTGGTCTGGATAATCTGGCGCAAAAAAAACGAAATTCAGATCACAACAATCATTACAGCCATAAAAATTGTCCCCTTTGTACCCTCCTAATATCCTCGCTCAACAATCAAATTATGAGTGATTACAGAAATTAGTCTGTAATTTGTATATGAATTATGATAATTTCTGTAAAACGACTATCCATATAGAATATAGAAATATGGATTAAGAGATAATCTGGAAAGAAATATTCTATATTTTTACATCACTAGACAATCACACAACTGGGAACTCTAAAGTAGAAGACTGATAACTGGATTGAGCTGTTTTTGAGCTGTAAAACAAACTTGATGAAGTTAAAGGTTAACAAGGACAAAACTTGCCACCTTGGGGTGGTGTTAAAGGCAGGTTCCTCTCCTGGCACCAACCGATAGGATGAATGTAGGGACTGGTGGCATCACACCTGCATATGAACAGAAACAACAAGCGTTTGAAACAGTGCAGCCAAACTAATGGAGGCAGAAATCAATGGAACAGGAAGTTTTAAAACATTGGTCTTTGTCTGCTGGATGTGATTGAGACAACGGATGGCTATTTAGCAACTTTATACTGTGATGATACTAAACTCCATTAAAAGGCAAACAGCAGTATGAGCACAAAAACATATTGAATATTCAATTACTGAAGATTCCACACACGTATATAAAGAAAGTTACCAAACTACCTGCAGTCATAATAATAATAAAGTGGAAAGCTGCAACCATTGTAGCAGGACTGTAATTTCGCATTAGCATTTTCTTATCCCCTAACTCGCCTCAGCTTGTACTTTCTGAAAGGCATCTGTGATGTTTGTTTGGCTCACCAGTAATCATATGTGTCATCCCAGTTGTCAAAATGAACCAGGAAGCGGTTGTCCACCAAGTCAGTGATTGTTGCTACGCAGATGAGGGAGGGGTTCATGCGGTCAACGGCTTCAAGCTTCATTCCTATATCGAAACGGCACTTCACATCCATCTAAATGGAGGGCAAATATATGAGAAACAACCCAGCAAGGACACAATGAAAATGAGACAGGATGTTACACAGAAAACTGAGTCTTGTTGAAAAAAATAATTCAGCCATTTCAAGCTGCTTTTGTTTGCTTAAGATAGATTACACACTACCGTACAGGATTCGTATGTATTTTTAGAAACTCCAGGTTTAGAAGCGTTACTCCCAGCTATGTCCAGTTTGGTTAGAGAGCTTAGTTAAGCACAGGATTTGTATTCCTTTCTTTTTATTTATCAACAGAGCAGATAATCGTTTAAAAAGTTTATAGGTAGAAGTGGCAGTTACCCTCCCAGGACTGGCAAAGAGTTCTTTGGGAGACACTTGTGCTTTCGTCATTCTCAGGTAGTTGGTCCAGGTAAACTCCTCCTCTTTACAACCTGACCAAGGAAATAGAGAGAGGAGATAAATCCTTGGATATGTAGCTAAATGACAGGTTGCATACACATTCTCATATTACACTCTAACAAGACCGATCTATTACAGATGGAATAAGTGTGAATGGAAAAGGTGAAGGACGACAGTTTTGTTATGCTTCTTTACTCAATTTAGGTCCAATTTGGCACTTTGGTCTTTGATGGTGGTCCCACTAGTGTCACCTCTGACCTTTGGGAGTGTGCAGTTTGTGTCCCGTGCTCTCACACCAGCCAACAGGGTGAACATCCGGGGAGTTGGCGTTCACCCAGAAGTCATGGCAGTCAGAGTAGCCATCGAAATGTAGGCGCAGCCGGTAACCACAGACCTGGATGACGACATGACACATTAGAAAACATAAAGCAGGCTGGAGAGGGCGGCAGCAGATTGAGCTACTTATTTATACAACTGTGATTTTGAATTAATTTATAATCAACTTTGCCACTAAAGTCCATCAAGCATGTTAATGGATGTCTGACTCACCTCGGCCACAGTGAGAACGAAGTACATAGACGGATGCTGCGGATCGATGCCCTCCAGCTTCATCCCTTGTTTAAAGCCGCTCTTTACTGTGGGCACTCTCTGGTTCTGGACACGTGGAATGGAAGAGTAAATATTTCAGTACAGAACACTGAGATTCAAATGAAATAAAGAGAAAATGAACACTCCTTCTGGTTAAATAAGATCATGTGTTGGAGAGTATAAAGATACTCCTGTGTTTTCAATTTCTACTCGGACAGAAAGTCTCTTTATGGTAGAGCTTGTGTTAAATGAACAGAGAGATAAATTACTTCAAAATTGCACTATACAGTCGGATGCATACATGACTTTCTCCAAGGATAATGAATCATTTCTTTTCCTCCCTTGACAGCCCTGCGATATGTGTTCGCTCAGGGCACTGAGTTTGACCCTGTGTTCTTAGCAGACCTGCAGTTTTGGTAAACATGGTTATTATGGGTGAACTTGGTGAACCTGCGTGTAGGTACAGCAGTTCAAGCTGAACATACAAACTCAAATGTACCTCTTGGAAAAGCTTGTTGGGGGCAGCGATAGCTTTCGTTTCGTCCAGGTAATTGGCCCACGTCCACTGCTCCGTCTTACTGTCCCCACCTTCACCAGAAATCACAATAGAGCTGATCATTTTATGCAATGTGCACCACGACGAGAAATCACAAGCTCTCAGGCTCAAACTGAGGTACATAGGGAGAGTGAGGGGGTTTAGTGGTGAAACAGGATGGAGCTAATGTCCCACGATTTACACAAATTCTGAGGATAAATGGTCCTTTCAAAATAAAGATTACAATACATTCAATGCAATGACATCATTTCTGTCCTCTACCTGTCCTGTGTGTTGGGAAAAAGTATATAAAGGTCACGAAAGGTAACAGATGGGCAAGTACCTCACAGGGGCTGAATGGTGGATGGGTTTTCTGTGAAATGGGGTGCCGTTAATTAAGATAACGTAATAAAAAGAAACTAAAGCTTTTTGAAAAGTGTCTTTTTCAAAGTCAAGATTTGAATTGGTTTTCCCAATCAGGAAATTCAGATCCCAGATTCCAGATTGAAAAGAATTTGTTGGGTTTGTGATGTTTAAATTAGTTTGATGGCAGTTTCAACCTGATTGTAGTTTTTCTGTCAACGTTGGTGTATTACATGCATCTTATTTCAATGTTTGTTACTATGACTTGACATTGTACGGTGTCCCTCTCTGACAGCAGACAAACACAGCTACAGCAAGCAAGTGAGTAAACACATGTAAAATAGAGAGAGAGATAATATAAGAAACAGAAAAATAGGTACAAAAAAAACATACTCCAACCTCCTCGTATGTGTCTGATGTCCGCTTTAGAGTCATCCATTTTCTCATCCTAAAAAAAGCGTATTGTTCTTTTATTCACTAAAGTAGCAACACAATTATCTTCTACTTCCTGTTTCTAAAATACAGACAGTAAACTTTTAAAACATGTAGCAAGTTAAAACTGAGAAGAGTCACTGAATTAGAGCATATTATTGGTTTTGCATTTGCAAATACTTGACAGATTTATCTATCTTGCCACTTCGATCACTTCCAGTTATGAACTCCAATAATATGACAACATCTCTGGACGTAGAACTGTAATAAGTATGCTGCCCCACCATGCCCTCAAAATCAGAGTCTTCTTCAGAGGGACTCAGGTACTCCTTCCTCTTCCTCTTCCTCATGGGTTTCATGTGATCGGGGTTCAGGGAGGAGATCCTCCCACCTGCTGGAACCTTCTCTACACCGACACTCCTCCTGTGGTGCAGAGAGGACCGATAAAGTGTCTTAACACAAGAGCAAAAACAACAAGGGGTTTTGGGACTGATGCCGATATTAGGGAATAAAGAAATTCCAACATTGAACTCTGCCACTGAGCCCTCGACCATTGTAACACTGTTACCAGTGTTCAGAACACATTGCCTCAGTTTATATGGTTATTACCATTTTTGTGCTGGTTTCTGATTTTAAACATTAGTGAATTGTCGTTATATACCAACGTATGCTAATATGTCTGTGATAGGCCGATATCAGCTGATGATATGGGTTGAACTCTACTAAACACATCACCTTACTGTTGTCTGATTCTCTTTTTACCATCTTTGACATTTCATTTAGATTTCCTTATATTGTTGTTATTATATGTTGGGAGTTCTTGTGCAGTTTGGATGCACCTGCACACCTCCTGTCCATTCATTTCTATGTGTTAGTGTGTGAGCTTGTGTTACTGCTGCTCTCAAGGCTTTCACGTGTTGTCTGCAGCAATAACAATAACAATACATTTAATCTACATAGTGCTTTCACACAACTCAAAGCACTTTACGTTGTAAGAATAAAAAGGGAATCCGTCTAACTTGTACATCTTGATGAACAAACCAGTTTCCCCTTAGGGTGTCTGACAATGTTATCCAAGCTCATATAAAATCTGTGTCTTGGTTTCCCAGAATGTCTTCAGAAACGCACAGTGAAGGTGTATTTTAACCAAAACATTTGAGTGTGTATGATCGCAGCCACACACTTCATGACTGAACTGTATCAAGAAGGAAATCTAATGTCCAAACATTATTAAAAGTTATGTTGTTTGTCCGGTTAAATTACGTTTCCTTTAAAACGTCACTCTCTGCAACAGTTCTAGAAAAAGACTGGCAGCTGTTAAGTATATGTGTCATTGACTTTTAGTAGAACCACAGCTGAAGTAGTGAATGAGAATACTGACACAGACACACAGCCATCATCACGCCACCGGTGGCGTGTTGCAACGTGAAACCTACTAATATCTTTGTTATCAGGGTTCAGAGGAAACACCGAGCAACATTCACTGAAGTGACACAGCAGCAGAAACCTCTATGAATTGAAAAAATTATGAATGGGCACATTTGTTTAGGGTCATCATTCTGGAACGATCCACAGAAACATAAACTGACAAATGCAGTTCACATCACCTGTAGTTTCTCTTATTTTAAGCAGGTGTTTTCATCTACATGTGAGAAACAGCCTTGTAAACAGGGTATACCAGGTTATATGACATAAGTACATGAGTGATTGATTTATTGACAATTACCAGAAGGAGCATTAGTGTGTGCATGAAGGCAAAGCAGCTGTGATGATCCTACTTGTCAGTGATAGGCTCTCTGCGGAGCTCTTCTGTGTAGATCCTCTGAACTCTGGGATCATGGTGTTGTTGGCCCGGTCCGACCTGGACGTCAGGTGTTGCCTGAAGCAACTTCTCTTGCTCAACAGCTTCACCTCTCATTGCGCTGAAAGGAGCTGACACGTCTGAAATATGAGGATTGACAATAAGAGTCTTCCAGTGAAGCCCCCTGACAAAGATCGAAGTTGTAGTTGTACAGACATTTCTGAGCTGATTTGGAGGACCCAAGTAAATAATGACTTCCACCAGCTGAACTCTTGGAATGTTAACATAACTCCAATGTCATTATTATTATTATTGCATGCGTCATGATGCAACAGAGGTCACCAACTACAATTGATCCAGGAATGTTGCCCACAATATTCAATCATGATTTTTTTTTTTACATAAAATTATGTTAATGTTTTGTAATAGATATGAGTGAAATTAATGATTTCTGAAGGTTATATAGATTCAATACAATATATGCTATACAAGTCTGACAACTAAGTTGCGTGGAAATTATTAAATGTATTTCTGTCAAGTTCCACGACAGATTATCGGGAATAATGTTACTCCTCTAATTATTCATGACTTTGATCCTTTTTTCAACTGGATTTGGACTTTTGCAAACATCTGAACACTGCCTGCTTGACATGTTGAACGTAAGCCTGCATTTGTGCTCTCTTCACTTTGCTCTGCTGAAGCCGATGCAATTACTGCTGCCTTACACATATTAATCACTGAAATTGGTATAATAATACTTGGCGTTATACAGGAAGTCCTTATCTACGGTGAAACCATCAATTCCAGCAAATACACTAAGGTTTGATTTCTATCATCAACAGGCTAAATTAATTGAATATGTGATATTATAAATGATGCACATGTGATAAATGGAATATTTTCTACATTGTAATGCACTGATGATGGGTATTTATGATTCTGAGTGATCAGAATTAAAACGGCCTGATTGTTACAGAAACTTGTTACAACACTTTTTAGCGTGCATTCACTGTATATCAATTGGATTTCACTCATTTTATTTTAAAGTACTTTGATGTAATTTGTGTCAAGCTTTAAAACAGTTATATTAACAGATCCTGGCATTGACTGCCTCTCAAACATTTTCAGTGACTGGAATATTTTGAGTTCAGTACTTGACATTATGTACATCCTTATGTAACCTGTTTTTATGACTCTACCTGGCTTGTCTGGTGGAGCACATTCTGTGTCAGCACATCTCCCAGAAGTCCCTGCTGCTGGTTCAGTGGTGCTGCTCGTGCTCCCTGGGGTGATCAGTGTGCTCAGCGTTCCTACGTCACTCACACAGAACTGCAACACACATGCACGCAAATACACTTGCTTCAATGGATCCATCTGTCCTAATGTGCAACCATTTTCCTCCTAAAAATAATCAACTATCAGACAATGATAATGAAAGGATTTAGCATATTATGATTGCAAAATACAAGAAGTTGCCCTAATCAATTCAGAACTCACTGGTTTCTCACTTAGTTTTCAGTAAGGAATCTGGGAAATCACAAATATGACATTTGACAACTGTGGAAATAAAATCAATGAGCCACCAGGGTAATCTCTAAAACTCGCCAGAAATCCGATCTAAAGAAGATGCTGTGAGGGAAATACAGCTTGCTGTGATGCTACTGCTGGGAAGGACGCAATATTGTGTAATCATCAAAAACATGACCAGGTCAGAAACATTGTTGTACCTTAAGGTTGCTGCTGGGGAGGATTGCCATCCCTTCCTTCCATTCAAGGACGTGGACGATGCTACAAGCCCCGCCCACCTGTGCTGTCAGAGTGGGCGGGGCTGTCTCATTGAGCCTGCCTCCTGGGTCTCCCACAGCAACAGCAGGTGTCACCTCCACTTTTTGATGTCCAGCAACAGTAGCTGTAAAGAGAGATACATTTAAATATGCTAACTGTCTATCATCGTGTTATTGTAGCTATGCTAAATCTGGGAGAGGCAATGTTGGATAGTACGCCAAATTAAAACATGATACTTTTATTCATGATGCCCAGAGGACAAGTTCTGCTGACTTTGGTGATTCAATAACTTTTCTATAATGCTATTATTGCACTGCAAATATTGGATGTGTTGCCGTTCATCTGGGTGCACACATTCATGTTCCCTCAGGATGAACTGTAGTAAATTTGGTTATTTCTTGGCTCCTGATTTTGTGCCATAATAAAAATTTACATTTCTTCTCTGTTTAGGTCTTTGACTAAACATTCGCAAGGCTAAAGAAACGCTAAGTTGCTATCTTACCATTAGGGTAACATTATATGGCGAATCCAGTTGTGGGGTAGTACACTTAAGCTTTTACGTATTAAAAAAATTACACTGAAACAAACTGAGTGAGTGTGTTGTGCGAATTTAAAAAATCTAAAATTACCGTACAGTTGTGAAAGGGGATGTGACGCGATTGATAGTAAGTGAGTAAATGATTAACAGCGTTACCTTGGATACTATTTCCCTGGACTTGGACATTGTTGGAATGGAAACATTTTCATGTAAAATCACAACTAAACTTTTTTTATATTTAAATGAGAAAATGCTACCGTTATACCTTTAAAGGATGGTCTCTTAAGCAAATTTAGCCACACTGGACCCCCGTCAGACCTCACCTGGTAGGAGAAGAGCTGTGGTGGTGTGGGGCTGGGGCCGAGCCTTCTTGGCCAAACTATCAGGCCCACAGATGAGGATGGTCTCGCTAGGGGACGAGGAGGACGAGGCCAAGAGGGCACAATCGGGTTCTTTGGATGGTGGAGCCTCCATGTTCACTTTGGCACTCATAACGGCGTCCCTGTGCTTTATTCCGGAGCGCTGAAAAACAAAGAGAATGAAGGAAGCAACAAGCTTTGGTTCTATGGATTAAAGGGGAACACGTGTACATTTATAACAGTATGTGGTTCATGTAGTGAATGTTGTCTCTGTGTGGATACTGTCACTGAGCTTATGGGTAGTTTGCTCTCATTCAGGGTCTCCACACAGAGGCAGTTTTAGTGTGACACTACTAATGTAAGATGTTTCTTGAGGTTTTCTCTGGTCCTTACTCATCATAGGATGTATGTTTATATTTTAATCACGTACTAGTCATTCTGTTTCTGTTTGCTCTCCATTGAGTTTTTTTATATTTGAGTACACACCCTGTGTATAGAAGATATTGTATATAGTACAGGTTGTGAGGCACTGGAGATAAATGTTAGATTTTGTGATATGTAAATAACTTGACTAGACATGCTCGATTAAGTCATTGTGGATCCTCGGTCTTGTAGCCTTGTTGTTAAAATGATTGACATTTATCTGGCTGATCAACCGTATGAGTAACACTGTGGTATCAATAGCACAGGATGAATGCTTATCCATGAGACAATATAAACAGACAAGGAGCTGATTTGACTTTGGTGCAGTACCATTTCTCAAAACATATTATATAACCCTCATAATGACATTATGTGACCATGGAAACTCTGCTGATGCACTTTTCCAACCTTTGCATGCATTTTTCCCTGACAGGCTGACACAAGATTAATGACAGGAGAAACTCTTTAAATTGTTTCCCCAAACAAGACCAATGTAAAGTAATTTATTTATGAGTGTCATTTTATAGAATAACGGTAGAGCACAGATGCCTCCCTTCATCACTAGCCATGACCCCGTGTGACTTTTAAACAGCCATCCATTCCCACAAATAAAAAGACCATCATGGTGACACACCAATATTCACGTTAGCTTCCAAATCCACAAACCCGCACAATAAAACGGCATTTCATTTAAAATGGCGGAGGATGTGACATCGTTGAGGCAAAGAGAAGAAAACCAGTGTCTCAAATCTCGTGAAGATTTCATTTAGTGAAAAATGAACCCTGTAACCCATTCCGACATCTCAAATGCATGAGGAACAATTCACCCCAAAACAGCGTTAAGCGCCTGGATGTAGCTAGGAGACCTCGGCTTGGCTGCTTCTTGTATTTTAAAGTACTTAATTATGACAATTAAACCGGTGCCATTTTCAAATCTATATTTTAAGATGAAAAGCTTCATGGTTGATAATATCCATGACGCTAAAACGCTTTACCGCCAGGAAAACAAAAGCGTCCTTTTAAAATGTTTAAAGTTTTACAGACGCCCGGGTTTGCTACATTTACCGGAAATTCAGAATTGCGAAGTAAATTCGTGGCTGCTGATCAATTCGGAACTGAATTTGGCTTACCAGCTCTGATCTCCTGCGGCCGCGGGGCTCCCACTGCGCATGCGCGGGCTCCGAGTACAGTCACCGCTCGGTTACACCGTAACGACTTCCAGCGCAGCCGCTCCACTCGCTGATTGTAAATGTGTGAAATTATGTGGTGTACAAACAAGTTAAAAGACGGTCACACAATCAAGCAATGTTTGCTAGGATCTCATTTCCTAAATAAATATATCTTAAACACCTACAGCACTCCTTTCTTCAGAAAGGATCTATTACTGAAAGAGCAACTACGATGTAGGTCATCTTGATACTGCAGTCCAGGTTTGGTGCTTAAGAAACGTCACATCAAGAATTTGTAGGAAGATTTTTATTTGAACATAAAAAAAAATCACAAACTCGTTTGCCTGCAGAAAAAAAAATATGAATATATTGCAAACAATGGAGAGATGGAACAATCAATCAATCGGATGTTCCCTGTTTTGTAACCCCACAAAGACCAGAATACACATATCCATCGAGCTCTTCAAACAAGCTGTCGCATGACAAACCCCATGGATTCAAACCCGCGCCTTTATTTTTAAAAAAATAACAGGGCAGCAAACAGTTACTGTGGCATTGAAGAGCTAAGCAAGAAACCCTGAAAAATGAAAAGTTGCTCAAATTTTGACAGCACAAACTATGAATTACAAGTTATCAATTCTGATCACACATACACGAGGTTAAAAAAGGGATTGTAATCATTCATCTACAATGTCACTTGTTCAAACACGAAATACAAACCCTATTTGTCCCGTACTTACATTCCGGTTGTGCATTTTGAGTGCCACAGGATAACATGAACACTGCTGTCATCAGTCCAATGCTTTAGCTAAATGCTGCTTTTCTTCCACAGTCACCGTTTGAATGGAGTATGAAATAAACAGTCATACTAAAACAAAGCCTGATAGGTGCGCCACCAGATCAGTAACACACCGGTTCCAATTACAGGTGCAAACTGAGACATCACAGCAAAATGAAAGTTATTTTCTCATAAATCAACAGCTGATTGAAATAGACTGGTCCAACAAACTCACGGTTCACCATTCAAGCAATTAACAGTTCCTCTCTGCTCTAAAGATCTGATGACGAGGCCTTCAAATACTGAAAAATTAGGTTAAGAATTATCATCATCAATGGGAGGCAGGTGATGTGAGAAGACCAAACTGATTCCAAAGAGTGACTGTTTACTGTAAGAAAATGTATCAAATGATTTTAAGTAGTCCCACTGCTGTTGTGTGTCTTCTAAAATTTTATCTAAAAACATGTTCAAGACAAATGCAGACTTGGAGAAAAGACGACAAGTCAGGAGCAAACGCCAGAATGACAACACTGCTCGTTATGTACAGCAAAGGGATCAAGTTCAACAAGAACAACACCTCCCTTCTCAAATTCGTCTAATCCTGAGAAGCTGATCTAGACCGTGAACGAGACCTTGAGCGCGAGGCAGAGCGTTTCTCCCTCGACTTGGAACGGCAGTCATCCTCCTGTGGGGATGGGGAGCGGGACGCAGATTTGGGAGCATTTTCCTCCTTCCCATTCTCCATCATTGGAGAAGGTGTGCGACTGCGAGGCTTCTTGTCAACAGACTTCTCCTTGGATCTGCTACGGGAATCCCGCTCAGACTTCACCTTGGAACGGCTGTTTGACCGGGACTTGGATTGACGGTCAACTGATCGCGACCTGGATTTGGGTGAGCGGGAACGAGACTTGGATTTGCAAGAGCGAGATCGGGACCTGCGGTTGCGAGAACGTGATTTGCTTTCTGACTTGGACCGAGAATTCCTTTCCGATCTGGAGCGCTTGTTGTTACGGGAACCAGACCTGTGAAGGAATAATGCTCTAGCATTAACTTAACTGATCAAACATTAAAACTGACCCTTGTCGTTTACAGCACCAATACATAGTCTGAATACCTTATCTAACTGTCAATATGTAAACTACATCAACAATAAGTGAACAGGTTTTAATCCCTTCTCACCGTGAGTGGGATCGGGACCGACTCATTGAGCTCCTGCTTCTGCGGCTCCTGCTGCGGGAGCGACGTCGACTCCGAGATCTGAGGAAGATTACAGTAAAAATGAATGGATTCATATAGAGTATCTCACATAACAGTATTAAAAGTTAATGGTGACAGAGTACATACCTGGAGTGGCTGCCAGAGTCCGACCGTCGTCGACGGGAACGATCCTCCACTAGACGAATCTTTCTTCCATTAATGTCTGATCCATCCAACTTGTCCAAGGCCCTCTTCATGTCTGAACTGCTCCGGAACTCTATCACCCCCTCGTTAGTGCGTTCCTTGTGGGCATCTGCATAAGTCACCTCTCCAGCCTGGCGCATAAGGTCCTGGGGAGCGTTCCGGACAGAGAAGCCAATTATATCAACATTTTAGCAGTGCACAGATGCATAAACACTGAGGTGAAACAATTGTCAAAAGGTGTACCTTCAGGTCCTGCCAACTGCAGCGGCTGGACAAGTTCTCCACTATAAGACGATACTCTGTTCGAACAGGAGGTCCATACTTCTCCCTGCCTGTGTGGCTCCGGCTGCTGTAACCGCTACCTTTAAAAAAACAGCACAACGAAATAGTTGGAAAAAAGTTAAATGCCCAAAAACACAAAGACTTACTTGCCTGGGTTATGCAATGAACACAAGTTAGCGATTTGTCAGATAAAAGTCCAGATATAAATTTGAACTCAATGAAAGGAGTCCCTATAATATCGAATATCAAACGCAAAAGCCACTGCATGGGCTCTTTAAAAGGATGTATTGTTCAGTATTTTGAAGTTGTTCTCTGCTGCAAAGAACATGACTGCTTCCGTTTCCAGCGATACAAGGCCTATCTGACTCCGGTATATCACACTGATGGTTTAACTGCAGAAACAAATGGGCAGTGATGTTCTTTCAAGACCGCCGAACCCTGGAACACAAACAGAAAGGAGGCATCCACTTTGGTTGCTGTCAAAGACACCTCTCCGTCAAATTGGGTTAAGAACAGTTTGAAGGTTCGTTTGTTTCAGGCCATTTGATGGGATTTCAGTCTGAAATTTAGTTTTCCAGTTCTGTCACTTACTACATTTCTTGTGATTTCAAGGTCTCTACTAAAGCTGCTCCACTTATGTTTTGCTGTCAATATAGAAACCAATGGCAATCCTCACCATCACCACTGGTCTATTGGCAAAAGGCTGCTGTCATCATGGCTTCCGGTTAGGTCAGCCAAGGATCAAGGGGGGCAAAGGTCACACACACATTGTAAGGTGAAAGCCAAGGCCAAACGGGACAGGCAGTCATCTTAGCCAGTCATCTTTAGCCTCAATGGACTCTCAGCCACAGCCCGCAACTGGACTCTTTCAAATTGAAACATCAAGGACTTTTGTTAATGTTGAATATAAAAATATATACCAAAGTAAAAAAAATACACATTCACAAGATAATGCTAGGTCTACTCCTGATGATTAACATTACATTGACTAGGTTTGTGTCAATCAATTGTCACAAATGTCACAATTCAAGGTGTGAAATTTTAAATAGATAGTTCAGACCATCAAAACATGGCTCACCAAAAAACATAATTTAACCAAGTGGACTTTGGGATTCATAAGAGGAGAACCCTGCTTTCAGGCCATCTATGCTACTACCAACTTTATAACATAGACTCTTAGTACTGTAAGTTAAGGGCTGTGTCTTGCAGATTGTTGTTCCTTCACAACAGATAATGACCCGCAGACCAATCAGCCTAGCCTGTTATCACTAGGGAGGAGCAACAACCTGCAGGTAAAGACCCTTGATCCAAACTGAGAACAACTGCTCACCATTATGATCTCCAACACAACAGGTGTTAAACTGGGCTCCAGAACAACAAACATAAAAAGATCCTTTAAAAAAAATTGCACACGAGTTTGTATTATAGTCTTGCCAATACAAATTAACCCATAACTAAATAGACTAAATGTGTAATGTGTCTAAGTATGTTATTTTTGTATGTATGACCTAGGATGACTAGTTGAAATCTGGACGAAATGTAACGATAGCGATCTATGATAACCTGGGGTTCAATTCTTCTTGTTAAAAAATTGTCATACTATCCCTGAAAACAATTAAGTTGCTCTAACGTTTCTATAAGCTGTTACTGCAAGTCTACTTTAGCGACAGTATTAAACAAGACATCTCTGTGACGTCCACATCGACACCTCAGCCCGAGAGGAAAGGGAGGAGAGGGCATCTTGTAATGGACTGCACTTACCGCGCCCGCTACCACTGTAACCCCCACCGTTGCCATCTCTGTCTCGACGCGGCCCCCGAGCGTGTTCAACGATTACACGCTCTCCGCACAGATCCTTCCCATTCAGTTCGTACACGGCATCATCGGCATCCCGGTTGTCCTCGAATTCCACGAATCCATAGCTGTAGGGAAAATAATTTTAACATTAACTGGCAACTAAAAGTTGAATTGTTAACGAATCCAACACAACGTGTTCATTCTTCATTCTTGATGATCGTTAGCTAATGTTAACTCGGCCCACTAGCTAAGTATAGCAAACACCAGGCGCCATGTTGGCCATGCTTCGTTTTCCACACAGGCCGTTGCAAAGTTACGGAAAACAAATTATTTTGATCAATAGTGGTAAAAACTAGCTAAAACCAATTCGCCATGAAAATTCAAGGGGAAGTTAATTGTAACAATGATACAAAGCGTGAAGTAAGAGCAATGAACCCGTTCCAGTGCCCACATTGTTATTGCTAAAACTAGCTAGCGAAAGGCCGCGTCTGCACCCCATACGAAAACTCACCCGTTTTTTAAATCTATCTCCATGAGCTTTCCATATGCGCTGAAGAATCGCTGAATGTCTTTTTCGCGGACATGATAGCTCAGTCGTCCAATATAGACACGAGGCATGATCCTGGTCTGGTTCTTCTCGGCGGTTTTTCAGTACAGTGCGCTAGCTACCAAGCTGCATGAAGTCTATGTCTGTTCCTGCTGCTGACGTTGCTCTTCTTCTCTTAAAAGGTGGCGGGGGATGTCGCCAAGCTAGCCAATCATGGCCAAGCGAGGGATGGGCTATTTCTGGCATGAAAGTTCAAATGTACGGATCTCTATTATCAGTTTCGTAATTTTAACATATATTAACAAGAGGAACATGTCTACCAGGGCAGTAAACTACGGTTAAGTGGCCCTGAAATGACAATTTCTGTGTCTTTCACAGCATTTTGGGACAGCTAAAACTGATTCATTACTGTATTAAAAATATTATTTTATGGTAGTAAAATGAAGGGTCACGTTACTTGTGATAATTTAAGAGCTGACTAATTAAAAGTGTGGCTTTCAAAACCATAGTGCCTGTAAGATATGAATAATCTAAATATTAAAAAAGCAACAGTCTAATGAATAGAACAATCAGAAAATATGTAAAAACAGTGCAAAGGAACTCAGGATGAACTCACTCACATGCTTATACACCAAAGTATTCCAAGTATGTAATAACAATTATAGATCATTTAACTTTAGCTTCCATAGTAGATTCAATCTTGACATCAAATATTATAACTGTCAATTATAAGAAAGGTGTTGTGTAATATAAATAGGGTAAGGGAGTGCTCACCCGTCAAAAACAAACTGGCAACTGTGTGGTCACCTAAAACTATTTAAAGGCACAAAAATATTTGTGCATGGTTATAGATATGTTTGTGTGTGTGTGTGTGTGTTTTTTTTTTTTTAAATGAATATTCAACAAGTTAACTCAGGGATTAATTTTCAGCACAAAAGAAATTGTAGTGACATGGATGCAAGCACAGGGAGAACAATGGTTGAGAGAGAGAGCATGTTTTATTTTTGTAAAAACCAGGTTTTAAAATGATACCAGCTAGTCTTTCTCTTCCACATTCCTCTCCAACAAAAAACACATCAATATCATGTATCCAGTATCATTGGACTGAAATTTTTAAATCTTGGGCTAGATTTTGATGTGAACTTGGAAGTCATAGTTGAAAACAAAGTGAAGAGATTGCTGTTCTGAACTCCGTCCAGTTTTTCAGCGCACGGGTATATTTAAGACTTAGGGGATTGGCGTTAGCTATAGAATTTTGACAAACTTATTTATTAAATTTCTAATTAAATATCCAAATTTCAAATGCATTCCTCAAAACTTCATAATTCAAACAAAGTAATTATGAATTACAAAAATGCTCAACCCATGCCATAAAAGCACTCACGCTGTATATTTTGTATTTCTGTCTCACGCATACGCTCTCTATGGAAGCTTTCACTGAGACGGTGCTAGCGCCTTTATTAACCCCAACCAGTGCAACTGTGGTCATCCGCTGCTAGAGCTGCAATCCAAAGGTTGTGGTATTTAGGATCCTGTCACAGACTAGAGTTCATTTATCCACTTCAGCCTGGCCTTTCATTCTCCTCTTTAATAAACTAGGGCACTTGCACTGGTAGTGTTGAGAGACTAGAAACAGGACCACGACCTTAGTTGTGTCAATGTTGAGCGCAACCATGAAAAAAGCAAACATGAGCTACGAAGCTACAATTTTCAGAGCACCTACGCTCTTTGATTGCAGAAGTTAATTTAAATTTGGCTGCTAACAAGAAGTAATGTTTTCCTTATTTAATGTATTATTCATGTCTGATTTAGTTAAAGTGGGTGAAGAACAGATATTGGAGGTTTTAAGCGATGTTAAATCAGGGTTTTCTTGCAGGAATCAAGAAAAGCAGCAAAAATGTAGACGGTGCATCGTTCATCAGCCACATAACAAATCAAATGCATCAAACAGTGTATGTTGTAAAGATCAGCTGCTTACAGTGCCTGAACCCACCCAACGACTATGGATACTCTCTCGCTCCCTGCCCAGTCAGGCCACAACACAACTAAACAACAGCCAAACCCTCCCACAGTTCGATTCAGAGAGTCCTTTTTGCAAATCAAGGGGGCGTCCGACCCCAGCTTCGGCCCTTCTGGGGAGAAGGGGAGGCAGAGAGGGGAGGAGGAGCCCAGTTTTGGTGGCCTTTAGTTGGCTTTGGCGCGGAGCTGTGCCCTCTTGCCCGTCACGGCCTGGAAGCCGGTCTTGATGCTAGCAACAGAGCAACGTGAGTGGCACGTTTCACACTGTAGGAAATAGAGACGAGTGTCCTTCTGCAGGATGGTCTCAGGGGAGCGGCAGGTGTGACACGTCACATATTCCTCTGTGGGGGGAGAATACAGATGTCATCATTAACAGCATCATTTCAGGTTCTATTGAAATCTGCTGAAAGTAAAATTAGAATACTTACTGATATATCTTCTCAACACATTTTCTATCTGTTTCTGTTGAAATCTTCCTTTGATCACAAGCTGGTTATTTCCGTCTATGGATCCACTGTTGAAGGACACAAAGCAAAAACAATTCAAACTTTCAGAATAACCGTACACACACAATGAAGAGGATAATAAAGAATATTCATTATATTTAATATAAAACTAATACAACGTTAGATATCTTCTGTTATAACGAATATGAAAAAATAAATTCGGTTCATTATAAAAACTTTGGCGGGACACCGCCAAAAGAGTCTAATAATAAATGGGATTAACTGAAATATTTCCTTTTAATTTAGAACTTCACTTTGCGACTAAAACCACAACAATACAACCAATGCACTTTCATAGTAAACATAGAAACATACCTTGTTCCCAGCTCAGCCAACAGGAAAGCAAGGAGATGTTTAGGCTGACGATGCAACCTGTGATGAAGGGCAGAGTAATTAATTTACACACATCATTCAGCATTGGTGTCTAACACATGTTTGGGCATCAGCTGCCACAAAAAGAGGAACATATATTGTAGCTACGATACTTCAATCAGATGAACTGGTTTCAGTTGAGTATCAAAATCAACTGTGTGTATAAAAGGCTCACAGTTTGCAGATGTCTGTGAAGTTGACAAAGGAGGTTTTCTTGGTTCCCACTCGGACGACCTGAGGAGGTTTCATCACAAACTTCCTCTTTTCTCCGGCCACCATGTCCGGGTTCTTCTCCCTCATGATGTTGAAAACTCGGTTCAGGAGCTGAGACAGATGTTGCAGAGTTACATCAACTGTAGTTTAAAATGGCCACACGTCACAATAAACACTTAAAGCAAGATTTTGTGAACATTTTTGCAGTAGTTTTTAAGTTCCTTCCACAATTGTCTTCATGGAATATTGTCTTCTGTTTAGTTATACATTTTTATCCATTTTCTAATTAGAATTATCTCATTTCCCCACGTAAAAAAAAAATACTAAAGGCACAGACTCACAAATAGATCCAGTTATTACATTACATACTACATGCCAACAAGACGCCTTTCTATTATTAATTTCACGTCTTTATTACATGTTTAATGAACTTTCAAAATCTTTTAGAAAAACAACAAAATAAGTGTGTTACTGTCTTATATTCGTTATTGTTTACAGGAAAAGTAAATGTAAATAATTGAGATACCTCCTCTTTTCGCCCTCTTTACGTTTTTTGAAGCACTGTTTTTGCTTGCTTTTTTATTTACTTATGAATGGTCAGAGATAATTAAAGGAAAATTAATCATCTATTTTGAACGGTCTTTCCTCACGTAGGATGTGTAGACTGTAAATGGCAGCGTGATGGGTGTATGTTGTCCTACCTCATCATACGTGTAGTCTCTTTCAGTGCCAGCCCAGGCCGGCCCAGTGGAGGAGCTGAATGAGATGCCATCGTTGTTTTTCCCCTCATCATCTTCCAGTGCTGAAAGGAACCAGACAAATACATTACTATAACGCAGGCTTCTCCCTTTAGTTATCTACTTTAAAGATAAGTTGACAAATTCTTACTGTCATCCTTCTCTATGGCTTCTCCTTCATCAAAGTCTACTTTTTTTGACTTCTTCTTCTTGGCTGGAAGCAATAGGTCCAGGTTGTCCTCCTCCAATACCTCTGTTTGCTCTCCTTCAATTTTCAGCTCCTGATTATGTTTTAAGTGAAAAAAGTGAAAGTGAAATTCAGTGAAGGGAAGATGAACACGTACTGTACGAATGTGCTTTAGATGGGAGGGTAATGAAATAGCAATACAATTAGATTAGTGGAACAGACAGTGCTGACGGAAAAAGGAGAGGATGGATACAAACAAATACAAAGAAGAGACTAAAAGTGAGATGGTAAGAAAAAAATGGTAATATTCTCGTACCACTTCCATCATGAATCCAAGAGAGTTGAGCCGATACTAAAAGGTGACGGGACAGCTATAGGCTAGTGATTGGGTGGAGAGAATCTTTGCAACACAACCAAAGTACTATAGCCTCTGCCAGTCATACAATGTACGTAAATGTCAACCAGCAAAACCCTTTTGTCCCCTGTGACAAACAGCAATGTACTGGCAGGATATACCCCTCAAACAAACTCAAAACTGGATTTGATACTTTAGTCTGGAGTCATAACTCCAGCAGGAGACAGAGGGCGCTGCTCCCCAAACCAACAACTCATATGCTGGCTAAGAGGGGCACTTCAACTCGCTGCTGCATTGTGCTCAGCTGAACAACTCTAGCTGGTGGAGGGTAAGAACCTGCAGCAGGGTTCTTTTGCACCCGAGGGACCTGGAGCTCACTGCACACTCCCTGGGGGCCAGTGCCGACAACACAATGGGCCTGCTAAACCACTCTTTGTTTTTCTTGAAACTTCACATAGAAGCAGAAAATCTTCAGAGATGGGACATTCTATTTTGACTGCAGATCTGAAATGTGACTGTGATGTTGAGTGGTAATAAATCACCTGTAATCCGTTGTTTGTTCTGTTTTTATCTACATAATGACTCAAAAGAAGTAAAATGAAGAACCTTAAGTAAATATATGGCTTGGCTGGAAGGCGTTTCCGTTATTGCTGGGCGTCTGATATTTCTGCATCTCCTCTTGCTTGTGTTTTTGATGACACTTAGTAGTTTCAAATGCCGTTGATATTACAACTAGCTTAACTGAGGTCGTACTATATGTGCAGTAGAAAAGAAGTAGAAGTTGTGGTACTGAAAACAAGCAAAGTAAAGTCTATACCATGTGATGGAAATGCAGCTTAAGAAGATACGTGGGTTGTGGTTTCACAGTGACTGACCTTTACTCCTTCCTCAAGATCATTTTCAAATACTTTCTTGGGTTTCTTCTTCTTTTTCTTCTGGTTGAAGAAGTTTAGGTCATTCAAATCATCAGACGGCTCTGGAAAGGATAAAGCAAACCCTAATTGTTTCATACTTAATGCAGACAAAATCATCATAAATAGGCCTCAGTGGCAGGTTAGTTTTCAGTTCCGAGGTAAACAGACAATTTTCATTCTAACCTTTCTTCCTGCCTTCATCTTCATCTAGGTCGAGCTCCTTGTCCTCTCCAGCCTCTGGTTCTGCCTCCTTCGTCTCCACCTCTTTAGTTTCCTCTCCTCCCATCCCTTCTCCTCCTTCCTCATCCAGCATGAAGGGCTTCTTCTTCTTCTTCTTTTTCTTGGTCATGTTCGGATCGAAAATCATCTGAAGGAGAGAACAAAAGCAAAAATGTAGTTGTACTGGGTTAATGTTGTAATCACAAGATCGTATGGGACAATGAAAATACATTTAAAAATTGATGAAAAGGTTAACAATTGATGACAACATAGTTCTTCCGTGACAAGATTACATCTGTTTTTTCTGTCTGTGAGATGCGATGTTAACTCCACTTGCTCAGATAATGTAAGTACCTTAATGGTTTTTGGCCTTTGTAATTTATATTAATAATCTATATTATGTTTTGAAGACAAATCTTGACATCAGCAGTATGTACTAGTTAATTTTATGTGTTTCAACTTTAGCATATGTAGCCAATAATTCCTAATCAAATGAACAGATATTCAACTTCATACCAGATAAGGCAGAGTTAGTAAATTCTGTTGTTTCCATTTATCAGGTGGGATTTAGTTTTTGAATATTTGTGATACTTTTCCTAGTCTGTTAATATCTGAGCTAAAAAACGATATTTTCTGAAATAGAGGTTGCTATAGATGTGTGAAATGAACTCCAAGGGAGTCTAATTTCAAGTCGTAACGGCAAAGCTAAAACTAGTGTTTATTTTATCATATTCTTTAGCAATCATTTCGATCATTTACATTATTTAGCAGTTTCTGTGACGAGCCTGCAATGCAGAGAAAGGGCAACTGACCTTTAAACACAAGCAGAACTACATTTTTTTTCTTATAGCGATAGAGAATTAGCCAATGGAGCAAAGTGCTAACGGACGGGTAATTCTAACGCTAGCTAACTTAGCTCTTTTCTAACTATCGGTTTCCAGCTGCGGTGACAGGTCTTTTATTAAAAAATACAGCAACTGTTAATAAGCCACAAGATGTTGTAGCGTGTAATTATCCGATAAAATCCATATTGTTGGCAATTTGGGTGATCGTGCCATTGTTAGCTCCGCTGAAGCCATGTGAGAGCTGCTGCGGACAGGGAGGGGAGCAGCAGTGGCGAGGCCCAAAGTCATACTCATCACCATTCTAATCCCATAATTCACATAATTCACTCAAACACGTCAACAAATCAAAAGGGGATAAACAGTCGATGAGCCCGGATGACCTACCTCGTCTCCAGACATGTTTGCTGGCTGAAAAGTGACCAAACTCCGGCTACTTTTTGTTTCTCGATCAGACCCACACCGCTGCGTCGAAAATTTCTTGCATCAGCGTTGGAAGTGCAGTACGCAAGCGTGAAGTCGGCACATTGTGACGCAATTACTTCGCGACAGGCTAAACTGGGGAGTGTTCAAAAGCGAAGTTAGTTGTTTTAGTTTTTTTGAAATTGCTTGTGGATCTGCAGCATTCATTAGACAAATAAAACAGCAACCTATGGCATTTAATTAGCGGTGATAACAATAGACGGAAGAATGTGCAGGTTGAATGCCAGTGTTTGAGCTAAATATTCAGGATTATTAAGGAGGAATCTGCTTTTCTTAAGTAATATATTTATGTCTGCCCTGGGGTTGCTCTAGAGGTCATAAAATATTAAGAATTCTTCATAAACTCTGGCAGAGACCCTGCATGTTGTCGTTTCTTTCTCAAAGAACTATCCCAAAGTATTCCATTGGGCCAGATGCTCCTGTTTTTCTGGCTTCTATACACCAACTGTCACTGCACCAGTCTGATTCATATATAGCATGATTGTTGGATTAAACATAAATGGGCCGGATCACTCAGCTTTGTGGTCCAAAACGAATCCGTGCAGGTGCGGGTTATAAACTGTAATAATCATTGGCAATCATTCATAGCTGTACAAACAGATATGCTACTCCTACATCTGGAACGACTCTGGCCCATACACAGACAAACTGACAGTCTGTTTTCCTTCAAATTGTCAAAACTCAGCATCCTAATTATTGACCTTGAAACCAGTAGTTTGATAAAATACTCCGGTCCTCAAGTCACAGCCCGTAAATCCTTGTAGTCGTGTTTTCTAGTAATGAACCATGTTCTCCATAATTGTATTAAATACAATTGTAAATAACGTATTATAGAACTGTATTATCTCCCTTTAGTTCAAATTTAAACTTAGTAGTTTTACCAAGATTAGGATGTTAGTAACCTCTGACACAGTCCAGTTTAAAATCTGTAATCCTCTCAGCCTATTCTGCTGCATATGTTTTATGTTTCTCTACAAATTAACTAAAATGTAACTTTTATAAACTGTTCATTGGGTAAGAGAGGAAATTTAAAGAAAGACCTGAACAAAAAATAAGAGAAGTGGTGATCGATTTAACCATTAATCTAATATAACTTAAATATTCTTTAATGCAAATTGTATACTGAATTAATTCCCAAATGTATACAGGCCTGACTAAGAAACTGTTGGGAATAAAATAATCTTAAATATTTCTGTTCATTTGAACTTTTTCAACTTTTAACATATTGCTATCCAATGGAGATGACGACAAGTATACTTTATCAACAACAAGTTGTTGTCCATTTCTATAAGGTGAGAGACTTTTTAGAGGCAGGGTGCATACACATCAGCAAAAGACATACAAATAGGTATTAAAAAACTGCAAATAAATGTGATCTATTGATTGCGTTTGACGCTGCAAATTGAATGTGTCATGAATGATAAACAAGTGTGTCCACTTAATTGCCAATATTTCAGTCCACCTAGTTTAAACTAAAGCAGTGTAATACAACAGCCCTGCAATGAATCCTGCCAACGTGATTATGTCGATTATGAGATTATGTTAAGTATTTTATTGAATCTGTTTTCACAACACAGGCAAAATATTGGGAACACCTCAGTATAAACCAGCACACTTCAACAGCTTCACAAATTATAGCCTCGCAAATGACATTAACAAAAAATCAGCGCCTCTGTCAAACAGATTCATTAAAACATGGATTATAATCCAAATTGCTGAATTATTGCTGGAGAGCCAATAGAAAGGACGTATTTAGTGCAATTAGTCTAACTAGAGAGAATTATAGCTTTCACTACTTCAACAAGGGAACACTTAGACCTCACCTGTTAACTAAATAACATGTTGAGCCTCACTTAGGCCAGATGAAGTCAACATTTTGCCTCTGACTATTAACTAGAAAGCGGAATCGATGTCGGAACATGTCAAAGCTTTTGCAGCTCAATAGTTCACTAAGCTGAACAAAAATATAAACACAAAACTAATGATTATTAACATTTTATGTACTTATGGTTGACACATTGTGACCAAATGATGCAGGTACATGAAATTACCAATGCAACAAAATGCAGGTACGTATGACCAAAAACTGTTTTTTTAGAGATATTACTTAAACATATTGGCGGATTTGTTTTTGAGGCAGCTAAAAAGGTTGTGTTTATATATTTTTTCAGTGAAGATAGAGTTATTGTATATATTATAGTTTAGTCTAGAGGGCCTATCGCGCTTCAAAAAGCTGACTAGCCGGGACTTTGGTACGACTAGCGCATCACCTGGCATTCAAGTAAGGCCTTTGTTTGAACTGGGATCAAAGTGCTACTAGCTCCTGAAAAAGTGATTAGTATGAGTTTTTGTTTTCCTGGCAAGACAACTGCAGAATTAGTGCAAACAAACAAACACAGTGCTGATAAAGACTGAAGTGGAGGAAACTGATGGTATGGAATAAATCCTCAGACATGATACTCTTCACCTCATATTTAGAAAATGTTTGACTTGATGAAATCTACATCTTTGATTCTTTCTCAGATTATATTTCTACAGAATTGATGGATTATATATCCGTGAGTCAATCAACAAAAAATTGACTGACAAATATATGGATTCCCAATAATCTTGTACCATATAAATATAGTGAAATGTACTAAAACAGTTAGCAGTGTGTTGCTTTTCTCTGACCTCTTTGATGGATAACTAAATATCTTTCAGGTGCTGGACTTTGGGCAGGATAACAGAAGGGAACAATTGTAATGGGTATTTCTCACCAAAAATATCATCGATTAATGGTGAGAATACGTGTGGGTCTACTCCCTAATATGAACAGTAAGACTAAATGTTCAGAATGTCGAGGAATCCATCATGTTGTTCCGAGTTTACACTCAGCTACCAGCCAGGTTGAACTCACTTCTAAAACACTTCTGTGCCAATAAAACTCATTGCCCTGGATGACACAACAGGTTTCCAGCATGAAACCAATACATAGATATCACAGCATGACAAGGTAAAAAGTTGGAGCTCCCACTTCGATATAAGAATTGAAAACTTTTAATGGTTTTGCAAATAATATTCTCATCTGGATAAATAAAACATAGAAATGCAAACATGCTTGTCCATCCGTCCCTGTGTTATGTTATTTTACTATGTAAAAAATGTACATTGTGACTTTGAAAAACTAAAGGACTTAACTCTTTAAATCGATGTTGCAGACTGACAATAATCTCATCTATTAAACACCAGTCTCCTTCTCGATGTAGTCAATAAGGTGTGACAGTAGTTTGTTAGAAATGTTTTGATATTATACCAAAAAATTGAAACAAAAACCCTTAACAACTGAGACAGAACGTGTTGAACACATCTCTTCTAGCCGTGCATTATGATCTGTATTGTGACTTTTGTTTGTTGCATGCTGCACAACCTGAACGGAACCTCTCTGACTGCAGAAACACAGTATAAAAAGAGACACATTTGGGATATTTACACCAGATAACAAGAACCACGGGTGAGAAGGGCTTTGAGAGGGGGGGGGGGG
>CAAKHC010018843.1:83540-97077 GCA_901007825.1 Macroramphosus scolopax
GTAAATCCCCCAAAATATCAGGTGCTCCAGATATTTAGCTGTTCCTTTTAGGAGTGAATCAGCTATGAATTTAACTAATTACCAGAAAGAAATATTGATTAAAAAAATAAAATGTAAAATGTCTGAAAAGCATCACCAACCTCATCAAACTCCTCTCCAAAGCCGACAGGTTTAGAGATGGCGTCAGAGATCTCCTGGGCTAGCTCCTGCTGCTCTGTGATGTCCTGCATCAGGTCATCCACCTTGTCAATGTCCCTGAAACAGCAGAAAAGAGTGGAACCACGTCTGAATTAACCAAAATGCGCGAGTGCAAATTTGTAATATAAACGTGTAATATAATGTTTGTTCCTGATATCTGATTTTTCAGGTTTTTGAGCCTGACACAAACTCATCCGGAGCTTGTGAGTTTGGAGTATTACTGCCTATGGTACAAATCCTCTGGGAGTCAGAGGTGTATGTATTCTGTTATTAATCAAAGCATGTGCCTGATCGTCTCAATGATCAGTCAAATCTGTGACAGGGTGCTTGCTCTCACATGTTTTCATGGGCAGACTTCATGGCCTTGGCAGCGAAGCCCATGTTCTTGAGCACTTCAGTGTTGGTGTTGGCGTTCTCCAGAGCCTCTCTCTGGAACTCGATGGTGGACAGTGTACCGTCAATTTGTGTGAGCTGCTTCTCGTACCGCTTCTTTCTTTTCAAAGCCTGCAGAGCCGCTGAGGGAGAGAAAGGCAGAGAGAGGATGAAAAGGGAAGGATGAATGGATTGCCACAAAATAGATCTATGGAGGAGAGTGTAATTCAATGGCACTGAAGTGAAAGCATGAATCATCATAGGGATGGTTCTGTTTTGTTGTTGAACACGGACAAAAGCTTAAAATAACATTTCATTGTTAGTCAGTACCACAGCTTATGCTCTGTGAGGTTACTGCGTGGAATGATATATAAAACACAGTAATCTACATGTCAGAATAACACGTAGAGGGATTAAATGCATCTTATAATATGAGAAGGAAAACCTGGAAATAATTTAGCCACAGTTGTCTGTCACATGATCCCAAACTAACTCAGACACCTGATATGTGGTGGTCGAATTCTCAGACAGAGTCCTTCAGAGTTTGAGAAGGAAGTATTTTGGTAAAGGCAATTTAAACAGATATTATACTGTTTTATTTTTTGTGCAACTTGTGACATGCATTTTTCAGCAGATTTGAATTTTGGTCATTCAATGACTAATACACAGATAAAAATACATGTTTGTTTCTGTACTTCAATGTAGGGAGAAACTAGAATAATACCAGGTGATCTACACCCCCTGCACGTTTGGGAGATCATATGAAATAAGTGCACTATTTAGGATTAGAATCAATAAGCCATGTTTAGTTAATGAGGCGTTGTGATCACTTTTTGGCATTATTTCTCAATCAGGACCTGTTCGTTCAGCCCTCTCATCATGTGAAGCTCCAGTACTCAACGCTTGTCTTGACAAACTAGGTCAACCACTTTACCGACAATCTTTCTGCTGTAGAAGCTGCTATCTCACATTGGCTGTAAAGATTGACACGCGTCTTTCGATTTCTTTACGGCCACTGTTCATCACAAGAGAAGATCATCACCAACCATGTTTTAGGAAATGCTATGGCTAACATAGCCTCTGTGAAAAGAGGTTGACGATATTCCAATCAACACAGGTTATAGTCAAACATACAATCGACATCCCCAACTCTTGGGTGGCACCACGGCCCTGAAAACGGTGGTAGGTCAATCTGCCAACTGTTACGACAGCTTGGCAAAGTTAGCCAACGTAGCTAACATGCTAACCCCTAGCCTAGGGTTGTTGTCAGGGAAATTAGATCACAAGGAGTAGAAACTATCACAAGATACGCCCTGATATTTTACCTCTTTTGTTTTTCGTGCCGTTTTTCTTGGCAATTTGCAGCTCCTGGTCGATTTTTTTTTCTAAAAACTCCTGTTTCTTCGTTAGCATCTCCTCGGTTTCTCGGAGTTTCTGGATCGCCTCCTGTGGGCTCGGTCCCTTTCCTCCTTTTCCTCCTCCTCCAAATATTTTACCAAACAACGACATATCTTAGATGCTACAACACACTAATTATATAAAAACAAACAAAGGAATCTGCGAAATTCCCCGAACTCAAGCTTAGCTATCAGGCTGGTCGGCTACACTGACACTTCGCCCTGCCTGAAGGATTGTTGATGTTTCGCTACTTCCTGGATAAGGCCCAATGACGTCATGCAGCATGATGACGGGGACACGCTGCTTATTGGGAGTTTGTCTTCATCTGCTGTACAACCGGAGTATTGGAAATTACTGCAACGCCTTTAATCCCATGAATCATTTTGTTATCCACTTATTTATTTATTTTTGGGCCATCTAGAAAAAAATGTATTCTGCTCTCAGAATTCAACATAATCTCAAGTCAATAAAGAGTGTAATTGTGAAAGCTAGCGGTAACCTGGCTTGAACTGTCCTCTCTGGGATCCAGGTGAACCCTTGCCATCGAGGTCATGGCAGGTTTTTTTTCCATTGGTTACAGATTATAGACCAAGCCCACAAATGCACACACATCAAAGGCTTGCTGTCTACTGTGTGTTTCTGTCCCAGGAACTGCTTACACATACGAGTCTCGAATAACGATATTGTCAAACTCAGGCATATAATAAGGCATACTGCCATGTTGCAAATATTATCAGTATAAAGGCCAAGTTCAATTAAACAATACAATTATTGAGACAAACTTAAATTGGGACAATAGTCTCTCTTCCTTGAACAGTTCTGGATATGTTGACAAAAGATCAGTCAAGAGAGCAACATATTCTAATTTCAGCTATTTGCAGTAACAGCACGAATAAACATCTACACTGAACAGGAACTTACTTATACAAGAAGCGTTTTTTGTAACCTTCATGTGTGAAAATATTCAAGAAAGAACTTACATCATTGAAGTTGTATGAACATCAATAAAATGACAAAACGATATTTCAGTTCTGAGATACATTTGCAGAAGCTATGAAGCTAATTATTACAATGTCTTCTTAAATTGAATGAACAACGTTTAATGAGAGCATTGTACAATTGCCTTCTAACTTTAAAGGGCTACTACTGCAAACTATATTACAAAGTTTATATGCCTATAGATTAAATTAGTATTTTTAGATGGGTGACAAATTAAAAAAAACAAAAAAAAAACAGTATTAACTGTCTAAGTAGGGGTTGGGTCACCGAAAGCCGTCTGAAGAGTTTCAATGTGCCTAGACATAGATATTACAAGACTGTGGAGCTCTAATGATAGGATGATGAACATCATTCCTCCGAAAGATACTCCCTTATGCTGTGTTTTGAGGATGTGGTAGAGAGTGCTAGCCTGTCTGTCCAAACTATCCCATAGGTGTTATGTGAGCTGCTAACTGGTCACTACAAATGCCACAGCGCATGACTCACATCATTTTCATTCTCTTCAAGCCATTCAGTGACCCATCTGTTCCGTAAGGAAGCATCCCGATGTTTCTACACTCAGTTTATTCAGGTTTTACTTTAATTTACCATCTCTATGTAAATTTTAGTGTGCTTCTTTCAGACCGGTGTGAAATTGTACATCTATTTTCACAGACTTCATAGAATCCATAGTGAGGAGCACCTGATCATGTTTACAATTATAATTATCATAATAATCAATGACCAACAGTTAATTGGCCAATAGAATTTCTTCCAGGTTATTCAGTGTTGGATAACATCTTTAATAATTGTATTTTTACTATAAACATTGTAACACACACACACACTCTCTTTGCAGTGACTGCAACCAGAGATAAATGAGATAAATGTAAATTTGCGACAGAAACAGACATTTGGGGGTTTATGTATTTTAATTCTTCATGATGCTACATGGTCCATGGTGGTAATTATTTTCTTCCTTTACTACAGTATGTTAATGACTTTGCCAGTTATCTTTTTAAGTCGTTTTATTTTTATGTACATACAAAAGAGTATCCAATTACTGTGTGATTACATTGTCGTGTGACTGTATCTTTGCATGTGGTCTGAAGCAGTGACGCCTTCTCTTTAAATGTAGTGTGTATTCACAGGTCAGTCCTTCAATCAGCCACCCACATCTCTGCTCCCCGAGCTCCTTCAGGTAATGGAAAATACAGACATTGTTTTATTTTAACAACCGAGTTTGCTGAGATGATCACTTGACAGCCGAGATATTATAGCTGAGTTGTCAGTTTCCTCACACCAGGGCCCAACAGCAAACGAAAAAAGGTGACGGAAAGAAAGCATAACATATACAAACTGATAAGCCAGACTCAAGATGGTCCCTCTTGAAAAGACAGCATATTTTTTTGTTTTGCTAATATAAATTTAACACTCAAACAAATAATAATTCAGGTGATTTCATGCAGACTGCAGGGAGGACACTTGATAATAATCCATTATAAACAGAAGCGTTGTGGCTACATGATAATAAGACAGATAGCAAACTACTGCTGTAATACACTACAGGATGCAAAAACAATGATCTGTGGGCGAGATCAAACAAGGTTGCCAAAACAATAAAACTATTCTCACAGACTGCGTGTTATATACTGCAAAAGTTGGTTTTGCATGAGTTTCATTGCTTTATGGGGGAAAATTAACTTAGCCTTTCATTCCCGCTCAACTGAAGGTCAGTACTGACTGTGAAAATCTGATACCATGATCTAAATCACAGCCTGAACTAGATCATTGCGCAGTGACCCAAATCTTATGACAGCCCAAAAACGGATTTATTATATTTCTTCTGATTGCCTGATCTGGTCATTGACTGAAATCATCAACTGCTTTAATGTGATGTTCAACAAACCCCCATTATTCTGTTGAGTACAGGAAATCTGTTAAACCACCCCTCTGTTCCTTCTCTCTAAAACTCAATAGCCTGCGATTTCACCGTTTGTGGTCTCCTCACACACACATCCAGTCACATCAGCCCTCCTGCAGGAGGAAAAACACGCGCACACAAATGCACGGCTCACATTTTTACCACACACTGTTTAGAAGACAATACATAGAGTTTAGAAAATAAGTCTTTCACATCACTTGTGTTCAACTCTCCTTGTAGATTATCAGTAATAAGTGGAAGAGAGATCATCAGAGGAGTGTTGGATCATTTTTTTTTTAGAGACAGTGCGAGTGAGGAACCCGAAGACTTGATAATCAATAAAGAATCAATGAAAGACTTTGAACATTCAGCCAGAGTGAAGCCACATCCACACACCACTGTTACCTGTGCAAGTAGGGGAAGATCATTTAGGAACGAGGGATGGACGGAAAGAACGGTGGTGATTATTTCACAAAAAAAAGAAAACGCCAAGACCTGTGACAAAACAACTTCACTCTTGGTTTAACTTGGGATCTCCATCCCTCGTTTTCTCTTTACACATTTTATTATTTTCCATCCAGACCACCCATTATGATATTGCCTTAAATGTTAAAAAGAAACAGAAATCAACATAAACCCAGAAGACATCCTCACTGCCATCATTGACACGTGTCCTCCGGAGCCGACGTCCGTCTGTCACTGTGCTCTGTCCGTCTGTGTCTCTACAGGACGAGCTTGCCAATGATGACTCCAATGACAAAGAAGAGCACGCAGAGCGCCAGAGCCCGGGTGCTTAGGCCTTCGTCCCTTGTGGTTGCCATGACAGAGGAGGAAGAGGAGAGAGGACCAGCAACCTTTCTCTTCCGCAGCCCGTCGTCCTCCTGAGATGAAGAGGGAAGTGTTACACATACAGTCAAAGCTGTTGCATTCATATTGGTCAATAACAAAAATAAAGTCAAGACATGGCCGAAATACGACAGAAGAAAATAAAATGCATCTTTGTTACATCGTTTGTTCACCAGAGCGCATTAACACATTTAACAGTACATATGGTCCCGATTCCTTAATAGCAAAATTTAGGGGACCCTAACAAACACATTTAAGGATCAATGATCTCAGTGATGTGGAAAACAGGAAACAGTTAGAGGAATTTGACAATAGAAATAGAAATAATAGTAAATTGTGTCATGAAATTTGCCTAAATGTGAACGTAATCTATAGAACTCAGGGCTTCCATGCAGCGCTTAGAAGTGTTCCTAAGTGCATCAGTCAAATGAAATGATAAACTGTGCCATATCTCTACTTCATGTAGTAGATCTGTTGTAAACCTTCCTGTTGCTGCTTTATGAACAAGATCATTTTTTTACTCCTAATTCTTTATACAGTGCCAAATCATAACCAAACTTATATCAGGGCACTTATCATATAAAGCAGGTCTAGACCATTCCATTGATAAATTTACAAAGACCCAACAATTCTCCCACAGGCAAGCACTTGGCCACAGGGACAAGAAAAAAATCTCCCTTTTAACAGGAAGAAACCTTGAGCAGAAAAGTAAGGGTGGGCGCCATCTGCCTCTGCCGGTTGGGTTGAGAGAGAAAGAAAAGTCTCAGCAAAGCTAATCTCAGTGTTAAA
This sequence comes from Macroramphosus scolopax, assembly GCA_901007825.1. Lineage (NCBI taxonomy): Eukaryota > Metazoa > Chordata > Actinopteri > Syngnathiformes > Centriscidae > Macroramphosus > Macroramphosus scolopax. The sequence goes on from CAAKHC010018843.1 coordinate 90,046, forward strand.
CTTGTCTCATGGAGCAGGTTTACACAGAACTTACGTGGCCAATTTTACCAATTTGTTGGAGGGATGTCGAATGGGCCACGGAGGAAGCCAATTGATTTGGGGGAAGAGCCACTCCACATAGCGCAAAGACAGCATTTATTGACATAGACATAGGTGGAGGTCTGCGCTGTCCTGAGAGCCCGTCACACGGTATTACAAAAAAATCTAGCCGCTTCTGAGACGAACTAACGGACACTAACTGTAAAAGCAGCAATGGCACATCCAGTCATTCAAAACAATGCGGTCAGATCTAGCAACCCACTGGACATACCCAATTGACTTTTTCGAAATTAAGAGCCAACTGTCGCCGACTGCCCCACCAGTCGCTTATTTCTCAGGACATTAACAACTCCTTTTGTAAATGAATCCAAATATATGTGATGGTTTCAATTGAGTAGTTGCATTTCAAAGAACGATGAACTATTGACGTTGGTGGAAGTCTGCTGTCTCCGGGAGCATTTTCGTTTTGATTATGTCTGTGATTTCTCACACTTCTTTGGCTAGGTAATCAGTTCTTGAGATTGGTAAGTCATTTGATTGATGGAAGGGGAGAATCTGACCGAAAATCAATTATCCTCTGGCGTGGGGCCGGCATTAGAGACAAAACAGATTGCTGAATGATATCTAGGTCTTTGTACATCTCACCCTGATTTGTTTGTTTTCTTCCCGTAGCCTCTGTACTTCCATCTGCAGCCGCTTGCACTCCTCCATGATCTTCTTCACCTCTCCATCATCCAGCGAGGCGCTGACTGACTTTGGCAGCGCAATGTGCTCAGTCTTAACAGAGGAGGTAGAGGAATACACAGTTTTGTTGCTTTCAGTCTCATGCTGTGGAGAGAGTGGCGGTGGTGTGAGAGTAAATGAAGAAGGAAGGGGATAAGGGGATGAGGAGACATGCAGAGATGATACAGAGAGGGAGATGAAAAAACAAAAGAAAAAATGAATAAACAAAGCATGTAATGGGTGATACAGTGATGTGTTGCTATCAGATGGGAAAAACTTAATGTGAATGTTTCTATCTTATTTGATTTTGCAAAACATCATATCCTCTAAGTGTTTATTGTAAATCCTAAAGACTATTTATTACAATATGATTTCAGCTAATGGGATGTGCATGAGAAAACTGACTGTCCATTCACACCTGCCCATTGCCCTACAAGTTGGACTTGTACTTACAGCTTTGTCATTTTCCAGAGGCATCTCAAATGCACATCTCAACTTTGAATCCATCAGCTCTTCAGGCTTTGCCTCCTTCCACTGTGGACAACATCATCGCAAGGTAAAAAGGCAAACAGAAGAAAAAGTGACAGTTCATACAGGGATGCGTCAGCATCTTTCATGTAAAGAGAAATCAGTGATAAAGAAACACTACAAGTCATATGGAAGCCTGAAAAATAGTGTAAGATGTATGGCTTTGTCTCCATGGTTCTGCACATTGAATGCAAAAATTCAAGAGTTCAGTTGTAGCTAGGTTTCTGAGCCCATAGATGACTACATTGTGATACAGAATGAAACACTTAGGTAGGTTAACGGTCACATGACTTAACGATAAACCTAAGCCTCATTAGCTGCATGTTCAATCAAATATCACGATGAGATTACAATCCAACATCATATTCTTTTTTCAGATACTCACAACTCCTTCCATGTCAGTCATGTCATATGGAGCCAGAACGGACAGCACCATGAATTTGTGTTTACTCTTTTCATTGGGGTCGTAGTCAAAGGGCTGCAGCATAACTGTGGACAAAAAGAATGACAGAATTGAGAGCCAGAACATCAGGGAGAAACCAAATATGGCAATGCGTGGAAAATAAATATTTAGATATTCACAAGATTAAGTTTAGCGTTTGTGGAAAATATAACTAACAACACACACATCATTCTGATACTAGTTATTACAGAAAAATAAAACTCATTGTAAATTCTTTAACTTCAACCTTTTAGATCTTTTTAAACAATTCTGGGATATATCAAATAATTCCACATTACTGACTTAATACCAGGATAACTTTGATTCCTCCTTTACTTGAATGATTATGAGGAATAATGACGCAACAATATTTGTACAGCTCGCTGTTCTTGTTCCTAATCATTGAAGGATAAAGAATTGGGAATGAGAGCAAGGTGCAGTGTGTCTCTGGATGATTGCCAGAGAATATTTCTAATCTGAAGTAGCTGACTGCTATCAATATAATGATTTTTAGAACTTATGTTAGATTGCTTATTGGGGTGCTGAAACATGATGCGTTCAGGTAGGTCGTTCAGCAATTATTGCACAACGGCAATTATATCACTCATATGAGACTAGATGACATTTGGGACTTTTGTTATCATGATGGCTGAATGAACCTTTAATACTGTTTGCTCTTGGTCCAGCCTGTATCTCTGGAAAATGATGCAAGTTTCTCAACTTTTTTCAGTGTTGCTGCTGAGTGAAATGATCAATAATAACCTCCTTACTGGGCTATTTTATCCATAATTACAGTGTTTTCTTTCCTGAAAACCCTAATTTAGATCACATATTGTTTAAAAGCACAAAATGCTATCAAATAATCAATGATAAGGCACTTAGTAAAGAATAGTAATCTGATGGTGTCATTGTCAATCGTCTGCCTAAAGGAGATGTGAAATGTGAGTCTTAACAGGTTTATGTTACCAGAAGAAAATTGTCACAGACCAGAAACATTGATGGAGGCTCCTGCGCCAATGATGCCACTGTTTGGGCGCACACAGTATCTGCGAGGTGCGGTTGTCTTGACTTTGAAACACACATTTCTATCTGTGGGGTTGCTGAGTTTCAGGGTGGCGGTGACGACGTCTGTAAACGGGCCTAAGGGAGGACAAAAACAGCATAGTGACTCAAGAATGCCTGTCTATGTGTGCATTTAGAGACTCATCTTGTGGTGTTCTGTTTTTTTTTCTTTTCATTTATGTGTGCATGGCTTGGAGGTCTTGTTGTTGAAAGTTGTCCTAAGCACTTAAATTAATTTTATGCAAATTATATCTGTAAGGATAAATATACAAGTAGTGTTTGTGAGGGACTTAACAGAGCCTGGCATAGACATTGTACATAAAACATTAAAACAGTGGAAAGAGCAGCAAAGAGTGCACGTCTTTAGTTTATTATTCAGTCTTTTCCCTTGGCTAAAAACACAGCAGGAAAAAGTGGAAAACTTATTAGACATGCAAATTTCAATGTTTTTCTGATGCTTTTATAGCATTTAAAATTGCATTTAAAACACAATCCAACCAGATCTAATGGTTCTAAACATGAATATTCAACACATTGTTTTTTGGAAAGACTAAAAGCCTTACTGTGCTTTAGGCTCTGCATCAGTAACTCTGTAGTACGCATCTTTGCCTGCTTATCTTTACATTCAAAGCCTTGCAATGATCAATCAGTGAACAGCTCGCGACTGACGGTGCCCATCTCCTTAGGCCATCATTGACCTATTTTTAAAGTAATTTTACAAGTAAAGGAAATACTCCGTCAGAAAAGGGACATTGCCACGAGCTAATGTGTGAATGTTATTTTCTCAATAAATCGGACTGCAAAAATGCTGTAGAGGAATGCACGTTGCACAGGGGGAGTAAACGGTAAAGCTCAGCTTGCTAGCTTATTATATATTGTGAAATAAGCACGATAACAAGGCTAAGCAATGCCAAAAAGGTCGTAGAAACGCTATAATATTTACTTTTGGCAGCTGGGTGTTAGCAGAAATAGCAAGAAAAAGGTGCACACCAAGTAGAGCACATCAAGGTGTTTGTCACGTCTCCAGAGGATATAAGGCAGAACACAGGAAGCAAATGATTGCATTAGAGAAATGGTACGGCGGGCCTGCCCTGACGCTGCAATGACAGTTTGCCTCTCAAGCTAGCAAACCAACTTCTACCTAGCTAGTTAGTTAGCATCGACGCACCGATGTCGTTTCACCTGTCATCGACACAAGATACACTACTGCAGCTATATTTGTCCAATTTATTGGCAACAAAGACGTATGAAAACGTTTTACCGTTCAATAACTGCTCAATGGAGAAATTTATACAGTGAGTATCTGGAACAGGTTCTATGTTAGCTACCTAGCCCCGGCCGCTACGGGGCGTTACGTTACCTCTGAATTTCAGTTCGTGTTGCGGCTCTAGCACCAGGACTTGTTCTGGTCTGGCCATGTCCCAGGGTTTCTTCCTGTCGTGACGGCGAGGACAACAATTTTACCGCAGGTAGCCTAGAGAGGTGAAGCAGCTGGCTCCCGAAGAAACAAACCAGGCCGTCCACGGCTTTTCTACAGGAGGTCGATGATTACAGACGTACAACTACTCGGGCTTGACTGGCTGAGTGCCACCGACAGCTGCTGGAGGCTAGCGTGCTAGTGCTGCTAACTCGGCTAGCAACGGAGGGAGGGACGGGAAGGATGGGTGGTTGACGCTACAGAGGGGCGGGCTGATGTTTGGATGCTGAATTCCATATTTTTAAATGTTAACAGTAACTAAGAAATCCCAGAATGCATATATTTAAGACAGAGATAAGAACCATAAATTGAAATATGAATGAATATAAAATCAGAAAGCCATCAGGTTTATGGACCTGGGCTGTAGCCAGGATTATAGATACCAGGTACATGATGGTCAAGACCCCTTTCTATTTTCATATTTTATTGATTCAGATACCATTGACTTACCTGTCGTCCAATGTTGTTTCAAAGCCCCTTTCAGCCCGTACACATCTCACTTTCTAAGGTGTAGAATGAAGTGACATAACTTACACTTGGATCCTGACTTGAGTCAGATCTCAAGTCACAAATCTGATGACTCTAGACTCGACAAAATCAATAAAGAATTGAAATCGCCGTTTAATGACTCATGACTTCACTTGGCCTTATTACTTGAAAGACTCGATACTTTCCCGAACTCAACATGCTAAACCTTTTTGACTTAGCTCAGAGATAAGTGTAGATATGTATGAGCTGCTACTGGCCAAGGAGCACTTTTCTGAATTCTATACATTTTTAAAAAATATTTATAAAATAATTTTTGTAAATTTAATATTCTAATAACTTATACCCAACATTTTGTAATGGCATTACATTGTAAATAATGTATTAGGACTTACTTGAGCCTTGCAAAAATAGTGACTTGGTCCAGAGTGCTCTCGGTCTTCCATTTAAAGTGTCAGCTAACAATAGTTTCTGTACAGTAATTGTCCCACTAATTTACTATTATATAGATATTTTGTTAAAAGAATCTAGCTGAATAGAAAAAAACAATTATTTTTGGCTTGCTGACATGAATATTTAGCTTATCGTAATTTCTTATTGAGCCGGTCTGTCCTCTCGTTATTTGTCATCTCAGCAGCCAGGTGTTAACATTAGCGTCACTAAGTTATCTATCTAAGTTATCTAACACAACTACTTTACAACCTGCAACATTTTACTGTTACTATACACCTAGAGTAAAATACAAGAGACATGTATGACAGCTAGCTGCCTGGGACAGTGAGGAAATGTCAACCTTTACCGTACCAATTACATTGATATTAGCTGAACCTTACACTATTCCAGACCAGGAATAGATTTTAGATATGCCCAAGAGGCATGCAATCACAAGAGCCGATATATACCCATTTCATTGAGAAGCTTATACAAATCATTAGTCATATAATTATGTACTTAATGGTTATTTTGGGGCGCAGGTGTCTTTCCTAACCATTCACTGAGTATTGAGCATATTCCATCCATCTACACTTCATGCAGCTTTCTGCAGATAAGAGGGCTGCTGCCTGCTCTCTAGTTGCCTCCGTGTCTCTGTGATGACGACGCATAGTCAGCCGTCAATATTGCATTATGGCCACTTGGGGGCGATATAAATAAGGTTTGTATACATTACTGACTTATCATACATAACCTTTTAAGTTTATATGATGAACCAAACACTATATATCATGGACAGCTTCTTCCCACTGTGTGTAAATGAAGCCAAAATACTGTGTACAGGCGCTGCCATATTGCAAGGGTGACGCGATTTGGGGCAGTCTGCACAGTAATGTTCAGTACATTGAGCTACGGTATCAAGTCCCCACAAAAAAAAGAGCAATCAGTTTACTGCAAAAACAACTAATAATAATAATAATATAATTTTCGGGGAGCTGATATGGCATACATCAGTATCATGCTTGTGTCCGCCTTTTCAAATATTTCCAATATTCATTCTCATTGTCATTCTTTTTGGTGCTGAGCAGCCCCTGCACTGTGGGTTTTTAAACATTTTCCCTGAAAAAGCTGCCTGCGGCTAAAAAAGTACAATAAGAGCTGCGAGGCAACCAAAACAGTAAAGTTTAGTTTTAGAGAGCTAAACAATGAGCTGAAACCTGCTATAAAGCTCTTTAAAGCCGATTGGAGCTGCAGTCGGGTGATAATTCTGATTCATCACCAGGAGTGATGCATTGTGATCATAGCTGCTTTAAATACTCACTGTCCAGAACGACAGGACTTTGCTTACAAAACATCAACCATCTGTATTCATTTTTTATCTTGGCCCTGGCATATTGCTAAAATCTCTCATGTACCCAGAGATTTACAGACAAGCCCAGTGCCCTCAATATCAGCCACGAGTAAATTACACTTTAGTTTTACATTTATCTGCCCCTTTTCTTATGATTTCATCGAAGTTGTGTGATCAAACATTCACATCATGGCTGCATGCTCAATAGTGAGAGAGCAATCCGATTTTGGGTTTAGATGCAGGCTCTCTGTGGCTACATTATAATTCTTCATTTCAGATTGTCAATTGTGGTTGAGGCCAGTTATAAGGCAGAAGTTGTGGAAGAATTGAGTCAGGATTAACTGTATCTTCAGTTCTGAATAAGTTTACCCTGTTTGAATTAGTGTCTTTAGACTCCTACACAGTCATGACTCACGATTAATTCCATAATTCCCAGAATTGTACTCCCCCCCCCCCCTTATCTGAGCAACAAGCTATTTAGTGTCGCTTCCA
>CAAKHC010018844.1:5022-22244 GCA_901007825.1 Macroramphosus scolopax
CAACATATCGAAGTGGTGTGATTAGGCTGACACGCCACGGAGGGTTATGTTTTCTGTTTTATGCCTTACCAGACACAAAACTAAAAAAAACAAAAAAACACTGAACAGTAATGTAACCTACTTATTTTGGGGACCTTTTGCTAGAACCTGGCTGCTGCTTTATTAAAGAGTAAAATAATGTCAGTGGTCCTGTCCTGCTCCTCGTTGGCTTTGGGGACATTATACTACACAAATAAACACACAAATATGAGCAATTTTTTGCAATGAATTGAAAAAATAAAAGTCAATCAACAAACTCAGTGCCAAGGTTGCCGGGCATAATGTTTATTATCAGATTACAGGTTAAAAAACACAAACGAAACAGCAAACTTGGCGTCCAAAGTTCTTTAATTAGGTTTTAAGCTGGTACCTGTGTAGTGCAAATTGAAGACCCTCTAACAAGGTTCTCTCTCAGAATAACCTTGAAATGTTCAAAAGTCAGCAAAAGTCAGACCCGGTGTTCAAAGAACTCTTGTAGCTCTTTGCACATGAACTTGCTAGTTAGCAACAGCTAAGGGAAAGTTGTGAGGTCACCTCTCATCATTAACAGTGCGTGACTGGAAACTAAAAGCCTCCTTTTAGCTTTTTCTTTATGAATTCCAAAAAAACAGTGTCAAAAAAAGTCACCGAAAATTGCAGACGGGACAAAAAAAACTCGAAAGGTTGCAAAACTATTGAATGGAAAAGTGAGTTACATCCGGCTCTCTAATCTCAAACTGAGTGGGTTTTTTCTTTCTTTGGCTTCCAGTGATGTTGATGTGAGTTTACAGACACATATTAAAGTACTTTCAATAATAATTCAGAGCAAACAAAGTCACACAGACGTAGAATGTCAGGCAAAATGAAGCTTTTATCCTGAGTCAGGGAGAGACAGAGTGAGACGAGGAAAGACATGTGCTCAAACTATATTTGTGGATAAGTGAAGCAGGGCGGGTGATGAAAACATACGACCAAATCTTATATAATTTCACGCATCGCACACATTTAGTCACTGCTATTGCAGAGACGGCTTGTCCTTTAACTGTCAAATCTCAGGGAGTGCTTTCTCTAATTGTGAAGAAATACAAAGTGGTAGGTACCTTAATGTCTCCCTGTAGTCCCGTCTCTGAAAGCAGAGCAGTAAGCATCTTTGTCTTACTTTTTATGGACTGTTCTTTTTGTTTTCAACAAGCTCTGCTGTCAGTAATACTACCAACTTCTTCGGGGGCTAAACGGCATTAAGTGACATGCAAAAGGCTTAAACTTGACACATGATGGGAAATACCCATAAAAGTGTTGTGCCAATTATACACTTTTAATCTTAATGGATTAAAAGTCAACAGTTAGTGTGTTAAATCTGTCGACCGGCTGGATCAATATCGTAAAATCAACTGTGTTTTCCCTCAATTCTTTGACGATATCTTGAACCACCAGATTATTCTAATATGTGCCTCACACTGTACTTTGTACTTCCCTAATAGCATTATCAGACATTAAATCAGTGCAGTCTACTAATTATAGCTCGGCTGAAACCGTGCTTTGTTGAACAAGACAAACCTCCCTTGTTCTGTTTTTTTTTTTTTTTTTCTTGATGTCATGATTAGTTCGGGCCCACTGATCTTGGTGGCCGTTCCCTGAGCTCAATAGGATTTGTTGTAATCCCACAGAGCAGAGCAGAGCAGATGGACACACAGGTAAGATCACAGTGGTAGAGGGGCTATAATTGGCCCAGCCCTCCACCTGCATGACACCTTTTATTGCTAATGGTACTTTGAATCCTGTGGCGATGTAATTAGATTGGATCAACATGTAAACAAGAGGTTCATATCATTAAAAAACTCCCTTTACTAATCATCCATGTGATTAAGGTTAAGAAGGCATTGCTGGATTGTGCATCAGATACAGTATCTGCTGTCAGATACAGTCACATCTTCCTTCATCTATCTTATCTTGAATTTGCCACCAAGCTGCAAAATAAAGTTACAAAAATGCACTGATATCACAGATGGTCTTCCATCGGTTACATTGCTTCTGATCACATTTAATAGGTGATAGAAAAAGCCCCGGATCAGAACGCTTGCGGGTGTGCTGTATTATTGACGATGGTATCATCCATGACCTGCTAAAAAGCACCGTGGGATGCATCATTTGCAGAAGTAAATACTCTCCAATGTTAATGAAGTTGAGAACTCTTATTTTTTATTTACCAGTTTATTGTTCCTAGGAGAGAAAGGAGTCACATCTACTACATCGTGAGTAGTCTACTTCTAAAACACCACTTTTAAGCATTAACATGAAAACAAGTTGATGTTAATACCACGATTATACTACAAACTCTCGTAGTCAGGAGCCAACAAACTTTTACAGCATCAGCCGATTGAAATTGATTTAATTAAAATGAAAGGTTGTAATATTTCTAGTGTGTTGAATCGCCGGTATTCCAACAAATAAGAACCGACTACCGAACAGACATGGAGGTAAAGCTGGCTGCCTCAAAGCAAATTGGGCAGACATGAAGCAAATTAACTTAATGTTCACTGCTGCCTTGGTGATACTTTCATCTTTTCTTAAGTGCTAATATGTAGTTTGGGCAAAATAATCTCTTTCAAAACAAACTATGTGCAGATCAGCAGGGTTGTAGAAACTCTTTTTTTTTAATAAATAACAGGTGAAGCATCGGGGGATTATACACTACAGAGACTTGAGAAATTCTTTCACCCACTGTATAATCAAATTTTACAGTCTTTGCAGGAGTATACGTCTGCTCCCATAATAGAAAGGTTCAAAGTAATCATTTTAAAAAAGGCACTTGCTGCCGAGCTTTTTAGCCAGTGTGTATTCTGTGTTCAGAGACTGATTATATCTTTATTTACAGTGAATCTCGTTGCAAAAAATGTATTTTATATTTGGCTGTTGTTCAGAAATGTACAAGACGTTTATCCAGAGGGAGTCACCATAGGGGTTTGTAATTTATACTACTACTATAGTACTACTAAATATTTCACATGCAAAGAATATGATATTCTTATGAGGAATCATGCGTAGATACAGACAGCATATACAATAGTTTATAAATAATAGAGTATATAATTATACAACACATCCATCGTGTCTGATGAGAAGGTGATGCACTTTCACTGCAGTGATCACAACTACCTCCACAAGTAAATCTCTGTCCTTTGTCGTGAGCTCTGAGTCCTAAGATGTATTGTCAGATACCTGCATGTCCATCAGGAAAGGAAATGTAAAGCTACCATGAGGATGACAAGCGTCCACGACTTCGCAGGCATAGCTGGATTATGAAGAGGGGGGACTATTCACACTTTGTGAGAGCTTTCGAGAGGCGGGATAACGTGTATACTTAATCTCAAACTTAAACACACAGCAGACTGTCCAACCCTGCTTCTTAATTTCCCCCCAAAAAATGACTGTAAGAACAGTGCTGCTTTAAAGGCGAATGATATAAAAAAAAATGAGTCCAGACATTTATCTTTCCATATATTCCCTACTCATGTCACTTTCACTGTGGACTCTTGAGGGATTTCTTGAGTGCCCAGTACCAATCCTTGTCATGTGCATGGTGCCAATGTGTGCCAAAGCACCTGCTGCAACCAGGTCTGTGCAGTCGTGAAGAGGTCTACTTTACGTTCAAGTCACTTCCAAGCTCTTGAACTATCTCTGTCTTTTTTTCCTGGCATGAATGCGAGTGGATGCTGACGAGTTAAATCTGGATCAAATCGCCTTGCCAGTGCCCCTGTACCTCTCCCTCCGCCATGGGGCGCAGAGAGCAGAGCGGAGCGGCACCGAGCAGAGCAGCCAGCCGGTAATCCGTGCGCTTTTTCGCCGTGGACATAATTAGATTACTGTGGTGCCCTGATCGCTGTCTACTTGCTGCTCCTGCGGTAGATGCACGACTTCTTGAACACAAAGCCTCTCTTTCTGACTCCGCATCGTCTCTCTGCCTCTCTTCCTTCAGCTGATGCCCCCTCCTCCTCCTCCTCCCTCTCTCTCTCTCTCTCTCTCTCTCAGTGGATGAGAAGGGGGAATACTAGAGGAGGTGTACTGTTACTCTCTCCTACAGAGCTCGTTGTTACCTTGTAACTCCCACACCGGAGACTTAAACTCAAAGACGGCTGGAGGAGCGAAGTCTGCATGAAGGCCATTTTTTTGGGGTGAATTTGCAAGACGTTTTTCCATCTCTTGAAGGCGCGGACTCCAAAGTGCGTTACGCGGGCGGGTGGATGAGTTGTGTGGATGTTATTTCCTGGCTTTTCTCTCCGGGCTGTGTCTCTCCGCGGCCCAGGGACGGCAACAGTGTACGGAAAAGTAGATTTGCATGTTAAACATATGGCTTCAACGAGGACAACACGGTGAGTCAGTGTGTGTTTATTACATTTACAGGAATATGACGAAAGTTCGCTTGTTACCAGGTTTCTATAACAGTATGTGGCGACATGTGGGATCTTTTATTTCTTTCTATGTGAGAAGAAAACCTGTCTGCTGAAATAGAAGATAAACTATTTCGCCATCGACGCACAAAGTTGCAGCTTTTGGATGCATTTTCTGGGCAGAAAAAGGCGCAGTTCGCTGTTCTTGGTGCTGAAACACGCTGGTTGGTGCTGGTTTAGTAAAAAAAAAAAAAAAAGACTTGCATTTATATGCAACACGCAGCTTGAATAGATCTGAGCTTACTAGTGGCATGATCATAGTGATAAAGATACCAAAAAGTGAATTTATGTCCTCATCTGGTGGTTTTATTGTTCCACCCTGGTGTCGCCTGCAGCGCATATTTAACCTGACATGCATTACATACCATATTATAAGTTTATGCTCTGCTTCATCTGTGTTCCTGCTCGTTTTTACTGTAACAGAAATCCATTGCATGTGTCATTTTTATTATCGATCCCCCCCTGTTTGTTGGCCACCTTGATCTCAGCTGAAACACCGAGAGGTTTTCAACAAGTAGGAAGCCGCCACACTCCAGTCCGTCTGTCTGAGGCGTGCAGTGGTCCCGTCAAACGCAGGTTACCTCACAGCAGCCTGTGTCTCGGATTATAAAGAGGGAGAGAGAGTCATCCGATTACCTTAAATTACGGCAAGCTGTCGCCTCTTCGATACAGCAGAGATGCAGCAGAGGGGAGAAAGTCAGGGGTGACGAGGTGCTGGTGGCAAAGGGGATGTAAAGCAGGTGGAACTGGGAACATATGCTGCTGTTTCCATCAATGGAGGATGGAGATGCTCTGATCATAGTGGTGCCACTTGATACTTGATGCTCATATAAGCATTAATATCATATGAGCCTTGGCTGTGTCAGGTGTGAATGAGGCTTGCACACGCTTGTGTGTGTGTGTGTTTGTGTGTCAGACAGGCAGAATGTGTTTTGTGAACTGATGACCTGTCCACTCGTCACCATGTCAAAGCCTGTTAGTCATGCTGGATGAAAGAGGCGCCAGGATTTCGATTTAAATTACATGCCGCTAAAATCTTTGGCAGTTGGAGATTGTCCAAGAAGTGTTGTTTTAGTTGGTTATAGTGTTGTTGTTCAATGAAGTTTGGCTTCTACCAAATTTAGCATTGTCTGGTCATGGGAGAATTGCTGCTTTTTTTATCGTTGCACTTTTATTTTAATATTTTACTACAGCCGTCCTTGCACTGAGGGTTCACGGATCTGAATAAAAACACATAAAAAGGACAATATAAATGAGCGAATCATTTCATTTTGTCAATCATTGACATCATGTAAGTGCTTCCATGACTGTACTCTTATATTTCATAGATTAATCCTTTGTACAACTATGCTGATATTTACATTATTTCAAAGCTCATCTGATATATGTGTAAAACGTGGAACCTGAAATCAAAATTGGGTCAAAGTTCTTAGTAAACAGACGATCTAATGAACAGACACCAACCTTGAGTAACGAGTGAGCAGCATTTTGCTTTGATTTTTATAATGATTATTATCTTTCATTTGGCAAGGCTTCATTCGTAATCTGGTCGTTCAACTGCTTTTGTCAGACTATTCCTAAATGTATCTGTTTCTCTTTTGTCTTTTCTCTTGAAAAGAACAGAACATTAAATTTCATTATGGACAGAAGATAGTGCCTCTGGCACCGTGTTGTCTTGCCTCAGTGTGCTGCATGTATATAGAAAATTACCATGAGACCATCTCAAGTCATAAAATATGCATTAAAATGTCAAAAGTTTGAGACAAGCTATTAGAAGATCGATGAAAAAAAAAAACGTCTCAAGGCAACAAGCTGTATCTCATAGATTGAATACAGTAAAGAATTGATGTATATACAAGAAAAAAGACAGATTCATGTTTAGCAGAATGGGCCTCTGAAGGCATCACGATTTGTATTACAAATGTTGTGGGAATGGATTGGTGTGATTTTCTCATCGGGGCAAAGTAGGACAACGACTGAGCATGCTGATTAGCCTGGTTACCACAGCTCTTGGCAAGGCTGCGGCACCTTATTCAGAATTTAATTATCATCACCTGGAGCTGCCCAACGGACTACAATGGAAAGAACTGTGACAGTGGCCACGTAGACACACACGACATTGTAGCTTGATTTCTCTGCCACACTTGAGATAGAAATGTTAAGGGAGGGTCTCTGTGTCGCGAGTGATCGAGGGGATTGTTCATAACACTGACATTTGGACTTTGCATGGCCTATATGAGTGTACATATAGGCCATGCCGTCTTAATCCTGTCAGGATTAAGATTGTCTGAACTCTCAAATCCAGACTGAGAGTATGAATTTACCATTTATTATGTTTCTTTCAGTCATTGTGATTTCATTGCCAAATCCTATTCATCACTTCCCATTAGGCCATCACATCAGAGAGAAGCAGCTGTAGTCATGTGAAATAAATACATACCTGCCACATATATAAATATATATATAGATTTTCACATGATAATTGTAGTATTTATTTTATTATTTGCTTCTTTGACATAAGACAGTACATCTTGGATACAATGTAGTAACACAGATGACATTATAAGGCCATGTCCACACGGAGACGGAACCAATCGTTTTCGTTTTCATTTCGTTTTCATTTCGTAATCGTCTCAAGAAATATGTGCGTCCAAACGAAACCACTGAAAACGCTGTAATGCTGCCACAAACTACACTAAAAACAGAGAAGAAGAATGGAGCATGCGCAAAACCCGTGCGATGAACAAACACACGAAGAAGACGAATGGCGGAAGATACAAACAAACAGACGAAGAATGACGGAAGATACCGCGGTGTATTGAAGAACATGTTGTAGCTGTTCTCCATGTCCATTTGTTGTTGACTGTGGTAGTGGAGGAGCAGTATATTTTAAATTTCTCCGTCGTGAGACATTAAAGGTTTTCTGATTCTGATTCTGATATTTTGCTGTAAAAGCCCGATCAAGCTCAATAGCTTCTGCAGCACGAACGCAGGTTGTTGGCTGGGTTAGCGCATGCGGGTTGAAGGAGAGGTGGGCTATGACGTAATCGTTTCAGGAAAGATGCGTATTGGCTTGTAAAGACGGAGACGCAAGGGTGGCGTTTTCGGATTTATTCACTCTGGGACCCGTTTTCAGAAAGTTGCGTTTTCAGGCTCCCAGAACGCGTTTCCGTCTGGACGAAACGTCCAAACGATCAAATACTTAGGCGGATACACCCAAATTCGTCTCCGTGTGGACATGGCCTAAGCCTTTCTATTCAATTTTACTTAATGTTTTTGTTTTAAAGGTAGTATGTGTAAGCTTAGGCCAACATTCAAATTACTTCATACTCCCCATTCCAAGCATAGAGGGCAACAATGCGCCATTTCTTTAGTAGATCTTAACTTGGTTAATAAATAAATATCAGATATAAAACAGCCAGTTATTAACTATCGGCCACAGTCATACTACATGTTGATGGACGCCAGGAGAGCTCCCCAAAGTGGGGCTTGAAGATGTGGATCTCCTCCTGGTGGCCGGCTGCAGTATAGGTCAAATTCCAGCCCCCATGTTAGCTGATGGGACCTGGGCTAAGCTAAAGCTAAGCTAAACTAAGCTGAAATACTTACATAAAGCACCATTAAGAATCACCAGACTAACGTATTGGCATGACTGCATGATTATTCCTGCAGTCCAGATGCTAATTATTATACGGACGCAGGTTTCCTCTCAACATGAATCAAATATGACTGTTCTGTGAGGAAATTACCGCCTTGACATCATGATTTATATCTTGCTTTGATCATATATTTACATTCGTTCATTAGGTGTTTGTCCAAAGTGATTTACGAATGAGGTACAATCCCAGCTACGGCCGATCAATCAGAAGCTTTTAACAAACAATTTGCAGACTGTGGGAAACAAGGAGGCACTTCATTGTAGTAAGAACCGATTTAGAAACCAACATTACTGTTGCAGTTTGTTTTGGGGTCATTGTTTTATCTTAATTAGCAACGGTAGCAGATAGTTGAAGGTTCGGTCCAGATGGCCTTTACTTACAATCCTTCTTTTTAATTATTATTTAAAGATCACTACAGATCTCATGCTCATTAAATGATGAAAAGCCCTCATTACAGCTTGATTTACATTGACTCGCTTCCCACCTGCGATATCTGTACTCTCTGTAATTTGGTCCCAATGCTCCCAGTGGCCAGACTTCTTATTAGAGGCTTGTCATATTGTATTAATCACACGCATGCGAGCAAAACTAGCTATTCTTATTCCTGACAGATAGCAAACGGAGACTGACTTCTTTCATTTCCATGTAATGAAAAGAACGGACAGTGGCATCCTCCTGGGTTATTCCCGATCATTCATTTATACGGAAAGCATATGTTTTCCATCTGATTCTTCCTGGTAGGAATTTCACAAACGTGCAAGCCAATTCTAACCTCTTTACAATGGATGGAACTCTGAATACACCTCCTGATTACAAGGGCTTTTAATTCTCTACATTTGTCTCAATTCAATTCATAATTCTGAATGCTTCCCTCAGAATGTCCCTGACAGCATTGTTGTACCTGTGCTAGGAGGTATATATTTGGCTCAGCGCTCATAACAAGCTGTCATCGACTTGTCCTAATGAGTTAGTCACGGCTCTGTGATCAGCACGAGTCGCATTGAAACTAAGTGTTCATGAAGGATGACAGAACATGTGCTGGGAATAAGACCTATCAAATTTTTATTGGTAATATTAACCTAATTTTAACGATGGGTCATTGGTGCAGCGAAATAACATTCACATCAAAGTGCAGGATCCCATACAGCACCTGTGGTAATTATGACAGGGGGAAATAATCATATTATATAGTAAGAAAAACAGTAGAGCTTCAAAAATCCATTGGACATGGGGATTGCTGTATGTTACCAATTACCAACCATTCGTTTCTCATTTCCTTCCATTGTTTTCAACATTTTTAAACTATGACCATGATACCCCTCTTACCTTAACTATGTGTTTATTATTTAAACGATGGTAATGAAGGTTAGTTAGAAGGAAGTTAAGGAAGTAGTAATCTTAACCAACACAGTCTTTCCCTCATCTTAATTTAAAGGATTTCGACACTTACTTGTGGGGTCCCTCAAGGCTACATTCTGGGCCCCATCCTCTTTTCATGGTATACATCCCTTGGTGTCCACTTTAAAAAAATATTCCTTTTCATTGTCTTGCTGATATGCAGATATATCTGTGCAGCTTAGAAAAGAATAGAGGTGTTTTGTTGTTGGATAAAACCTGATGACTGCAGCTTTGAAGGAGTCTCGCATTGGGCTCAGAAGATAAATCCTGTTTCTTCAAGCAGCATAATCTGTTGTTTTGTCCTGAGATGGGTCAGAGAACCAGGTAAAACCGGACTGCAACTGGAGCCATTAAGATATGAGGAAAACTCATTGAGAGTAGATGCTAAATGACAAGGAGTCAAAGGTGCAACTGCAGCACATTTCAAACTAAGAGTAAGGTTTCCAATGCAGCCTTTGATGAACATTATGCTTGGACGACCTGACCTTCTGGATGACCCTGGTGGTACTGTGGGCCCTCAAGCTTCCTACATTCGGTCTTCTACTAAGAATCTGGGCATGATTTTTGAAAGCCAAAGATTTATATCCTCTCGGTTACATTATTGTAATTCTTTGTATGTGGTTGTAAAACAGTCGTCTCTTCGCCAGCTGCAGCCGCTCGTCTTCTGACCGGAAAAAGAAAGCGTGATCACATAACACCTGTATTGGCCTTCCTCCATTGGCTTCCTGTCCGTTTAAGGATTGATTTTAAGATTTTATTGCCCGTTTCTACGGTACATTATATGTAAAATATATTGTTGGATTGACTAGCATTGACTAGCTGAGCAGTAGCCAAACGTATTATATCTAAGTACTTGGATATAATATATTTATTGCCGGGCTGTTGTACAGGGTTGATTCATCCAACGACCAAAGGCGGCCGGCCAATAGACAGTGCCAGGGCGCAGCCTACATTGAGGCACAAAATAATAAATAAATACATGAAAATATAACCTTTTTATGTAAATCGGCTCTGCCTGTAGGCATGTCTTAACAGCTCTGAGGTGATACAGGAGCGAGGAAGGTCCGGTGAAAAGGTCAAGATATAAACTGATGCAAACCATCTTCCTATCCAATCCAAGAAGTTTGGATTTTTTTTGATCAGTCCAAGCAGAATATGGAGTGGAAGACGAGTAGCAATAGTAGAAGAAGAAGAACTTCATCCACTGTTGTTGTTGTAGTTAGAACAAAGCTAGTGGCTTTAACAAGAGTGAAAAGACGACTGTAAGGAACGTATACAGCTTTGTTGTGGTTTTTAAGTGTGTAAATAAAGAAAAGAAGAAAGTTGTACTAGCCTGAGACTCTGGCTTCAATACATTTATATATAACCAATAACCAGACAGTCTTCAAGGCCATCTACGTATTCTTCATCCTTCATGATCGTCTGGTGTTTACGATCCCTACCCCTCAGTGTGGATTAAAAAATAAACTGTCCCGATATGTTTGCCAAGGCATTACTTACTGCTAGTTTAAATCTTTAACTGCAAAGTAATGATGAGTGTTTCATACTTTCCTTCTTTTTTTGCTTTAGACGTTCGCTGAAATTGATTGAAAGTGGCACAGCCCAACCTCGAAAAATGTTCCACCGCCGACAACGACAGCGTCATTTGCTGAATCGTGTTGGTACAGAATAAATATGCAAATCGTGTTTCATGTCTACGTGTATTGCTTAGATTAATAAGACCCGACAAGACACCTTCTCCTGCGAAAGCCGCGTTCTACAAACCTACAACCTGTCATGTCGGGTGCAGGTTGGCAGGATGTTTTTTTGCCGAAAAATCAGTTTGCATGAAAACTTCTTTGACATTTCTTTTCACTGAAGTGCCACTTTCCTGGTGGAAGACACCAAAGTGGTTTATGATGTTGCGCCGGGAGAACAGCACCCTCTTCCTGTTTGATGCTGTCAAACAAATACGCCGATTTTTGGAGGAAATCCAACAAAATAAAACGTACAGAGGCTGTCACTCTTCTGTGATTATTATATTCCTTTTATATATATTTTTTAGGAAGAAATGCCAAGATTGTGAAGATCTCCTGAAAAGAAGACTTTACTTATCTCTGTATTGTTATTATATATTGTTATATTCCAACTTCAGTGTAGGAGTGTTGATCCTCTTTCTTCCTGGAGTCGGTTGGATGTGGTGCCAGGTGCCGGTATGAACGTGTCTGTGTGAGGGATCGAGTTTAAATTCAACAATACAACCAAGTTAATTCTTCCTAACAAGATTATCTGAATGCAGGCCAAAGCGGTGCCTGGAATCTGCATATCTGGCAACCCTGAAAGGAGAAAAGAAAGAAGCATTCAGTCTGTCTCTGACTTTTTGAAGAATACTACTGATTTTTTATTGAATTGTACTTTCAAAAGTAAACACACGTAAACAAAGCTATTTCCGTTCTCTTTGTCGGCGCGGTTACAAAAGGAGATAAGCGCCCTCGTTGTGAACGTGCCAATTAACCGATCTACACTCCCGAATTTCATCCTCCTGCATACAACATTTTAAAACTGGGTTGAACAGCACAGTTCCCGGTTGTTTGTGATCCCAGGTGGAGATTAAATTAATTCACTTTAAATCCAGTGTGGTAGAAGTACTGAGGACCCTTGCCCCACTTTAATACCCTAAGTGGCTTTCTATCTGATCCTCTTCAGTCCTGGAGCCCAATAAGAATTAGTCAATGAGTCTTTAGATGTGTTATAGTGTACATGGTGGCATGTTTGTCTGGGGTAGATGCAACATTTATAATCATAGTTCAACAAATGTAGCGATGCACTGCTCGCAGCAGAGATTGTAATCTCTTAAGTGTGGTTTGGATTGTGAAAGTGGGATTGAGGAGGTGCAGCAAGGTTTTCACTGATGTTGCAGTCGCCTCCGATTTCTTTATAACAGTTCAAAGCAGCCACAGTGGTTCTGAGTCGTGATGTGTTTTATGTTGTTTCCCTATAAACTGCTTTGTACATAGACAATAGCATCTCTCCGTTTGACTGGAATCAAAAGGCGTTTTTACTGTAAATGAAGATTTTAACAACGTCTGGTGTGTTGGTGTGAAGTTTACACTCTCCTCCTCTGCTCCTATGATTTTTATAAACCATTTTATAGTCTAAATGTGTTTTCCAGCGACCTCATAACACTTGATGTTATATTAACCCCCCCGGTGTTTCATTATTATATTCTGTGGCACTTATGTTGTGTTTAGGGGAGTCATTAGGGGCCCCAAGCACAGCAGTGCGAAGGCCCTATTGGATTTCTAGGAATTATTGTTCTCGGCAATCAGTCGCCTTTTTGACGGCCTTAAAGTCCTCAAAAAGTCATGGAAATTAGCAGATGTGTCCGGCCTGGTGAAAAATTACATATTTTATGGTCGTGGTACATGAGTGTTCAAAACTGCCTCTATAGCGCCACCTAGTAACTTTTAGAAAAACGTCCTGTAAGGTGTGTTTCACTCAGAAACATGAAACTTGGTAGACATATTTATCATGCAAAGATGCACAAAAAGGGCGGTGGCGCCCGTCACCTAATCCCAACAGGAAGTCCACCATTTTTTTTAGGAGTTGCGGGGGTCGTATTTGAACGAACTCCTAGAGATTTCAGCCAAACATCTTCAAACTTGGTCCACTTACAGAGGAGGGTTGGGCGACGGGAAATTGTGCAGGATTTGAGTCAGACGTCCTGGATGTTACGGCGCCATAAATTTTTTTATCATTCGCCATCAAAATTCAACCAGCTATAAATCGGCTCCACATGGTCGGATCGTCATCAAACCTCACATGTTTGGTTGGACCTCCACCCTGACTCCTACAGTCGGCGCCTGAAGGCGATTACGATACGGCGACTGCTGCACACCCCGACCTGGTTGTCAGGGCCCGTTTCAATGCTGCTCGCAGCGCTAGTTACAGTTTATTGTTCTTCGTGGTGGATTATTTTCCTGTATTGATTTAGAATATGTGATTGGCAGTTTGCGTAATTAATACAAATGCATTATAGATTGTGTTGGGTCTTGATGAGTGATGAGAAAATAAAAAAAAACAAACGTTTAGATATCGTACATCAGCCGGTGTCAGATTATGCACATGAACTCTGGTTGATGAGACCCAGTGGAGACATTTGTCTTGGGCCCATCAGACTCGCCACTGCGTTCAATAATTAAGGTATCGATCTGTTCAGTAAACAGAAAAAGAAAAAAATGACAGATTGGGTTTTATTTGCGGAGGTTTTGAGATGTCTCATAATTCTGCTTTTTCCTCGATACAATGGAAGTAATTTGCTCATATAATCAGAATATCTGAGCTGCTAATGTATCAGCATGAATATTTAAAATATGCACAGTAGGTAAGAAGACTCAGTGTAATGTGATAAATGTCTGTGTTCCTTTTGGAACTTTCAGCAAATTGTTTTGGGCTTTCAGCTTGTTATTAACTGTCTCAAGCACACACACACACACACACACATGCACACACACACACACACACACGAAGCCGTCAGCAGGACTAGGTTGAATAAATGAGAGGAAACTAAAGGTTAAGGTGACGGTCAATGTGTTGTGTTCGTTTTTTTGAGAATTTGCTATTTTCTTCCTCTCTGTGCAGGAGAATTAATTGTCTGTGACAATGGATGAGTATTTATTTGTGTGCGTGTGCGTGTGTGTGTGTGTGCGTATGTGTGTGTTTGTGTGGGTGAGTGGGTGGGGGGGTTTGCTGTGTGTTAGCGGCCACATGCTAAGCCACAGAAGGTTGCCAGTGTTAAGTCTTCCCTCCGGCTCAGTGTGTGTGTGTGTGTGTGTGTGTGATTGTGTGCGTATGTGTGTGTGTTTGTGAGCACATGCACGCGCGCTCGAGAGAGAGAGAGAGAGAGAGAGAGATTACAGTAGCTATTGCCAACTTCAAAGTGTCTACTGGTGTTGTGCCAGGTCAGCATGTTTACACAGGAGAATTGATGTTGGGACACACACACTCGTGCAGCCGCACACACACACACACACTCGCACACGCACATGTGCAGGCACACCTTATCTCTGCCCCGGGTGCCAGAACAACCACACACACGTATCACACACAGCGCCCTGAGCACATTGGTCTTATCAGTGAGTTAAGGGAGGCATTTAATCAGGGTCAACGCACAGCTCTCGGCATCAAACCGATTCTCTCTCTCTCTCTCTCTCTCTCTCTCTCTCTCTCTCTCTCTCTCTCACCCTGCCTGTCTCTCACTCACTCCCCCTTCACACTGAGTAATTTGAGTGGGCTAAATATTGCTCTGCAACCAAAATTTTGTTCCAGAGAAGTAGAAACTGGATCACTGGAGGCTTAAAATAGGTTCACACTCTTTACTAACTTTCGCGGGTGCTTCTGGAGAAAAACAAAATACGTGTTCGGAGCTCTGCAACAGGCTGAAACTTTTCTAACTGCCGAACCAGTTCACAGGAACCAGCTGCACTATCAATGTTATGGATCCAAAATTAAAGAAGACAATTCAAAAACCGTAGTGGGACACACACACACGCACATACAAGAGGCAACACACACGAGCAGATCTGATGATGAACTCATTTACTCGTCTTGTAGTTTCATTTTCCCCCCCAAGAATCTGCACAGGGGCTCATTTTGTCACCACCAGAAGTTGGAAATGAACTCCATTGGGATCTATTAAACTGTGCCCAATAGATGTCGACTGCTTGATTTTACCATTTCATAAAAAAAAAAAAAAAAAAAAAAATGTGGGACACAAAGTATTTCAATTCAAAATAACAGCAGGGAAAAAAACTCAAATGTGAATGTTTGTGCCTTTGCTGAGACCAAACGGTGTTATATAAACTCGGCAGCTGCTTTTTGCTAAAGTAAAATTAGCTTAACTTATTTATTATTAATAGCTCAGAGGTACAACTTTTAAATATATAATGTGAGGTAACACATGGGGATAGAATCTGATAAGGGAGGGTATTTAAAAAAAACAATGGTGTGCTCGTTGCGATCTGATGCTTTAAGTTTAAGCTTTAAGAAGAAAAAAGAAAAGCCGCAGACTTTTTAACAACTGTGTGTAATGTTTGCTATAATAAACGCCTCACAATAATGTAGGTCAAGCATTCTAGCAATGCAGCCGGCTTGTACGACAACAACAAAACACGCCGACAGGAACCCAGAATAGAAACAATCCCGAGCAGTAACGATAACGCGGACTGCAGTGAAGAGACTGTCCCGGCATTTGAAACACTCGGTAATGGTGTGGATTTCATGCACGTATTGAGGATCAAGATGGGTTTTTTTTTTTTGTAACTGAGCAACTTTCTAAGAGGGGATATAAGGCTGCGAGCCCGCAGATGAAACCCCTCCCTTCCTTGTGGGAAAAGCCCCCTTCAGATGTCAGGTACTGTGACTTGAATATTCACGTATGTGTTTTAAAAACTTGACAGTGTTTCTCACTGGGGCTGAACAAACTTCTGAAGACGCTGTGTAGTTTCTGCTTTTGTGTAGACGAAGGAGGAAGAGGCGCCTTTTTTTTTTTCGCTCATTGCTTCCCTCAGAACAGTCAGAGGACGGAGCGAAATATGAGAATGTAACTTTATATGTAACAGAACAACAAGCCTTTTAATTCAAACATTTTTTCTTCTATATTTAGGCCAATAGCCTGTTTGTGTATCACCTTTTTGAAGTTACATCTGCCTCAGGTTTGCATGCAACGGGGAAATGTGCATGTATAGGAGCACAAATTCCAATTTCTTATTGTTTGTATGCATGTTGCACAAACAGCACATACAGTACTCATATGATGCATTTACATTTCCTGAGCTGTTGCAGATAAAACGTCCCCATGTATTCGGTGTTGTCATGGTAGGTTGGGTTCTGCATGTGGCTCAGGAGGTAGAGTGGCTCGCAATCAGAAGGTTACCGGTTCCATCCCTCCTCCAGAGACCGTGTCAACCTCTCGCTGCTCCTGTTGCATGGCAGCCGCCGTCAGTGTATGAAAGTCTGTTAATGAGTCAACACTGTAAAGCACTCTGAGCACCATTAAGGTCGACAGACGTCCCTTTTTTTACCATTTCGGTTCCATCTAATACCCAAAACAACAGCTTACGAAATGACAAGTTCCTTTCTCTGTTTTATGTTTGGAATTTCAATTAGCTTCACATATGAGTGGCACCAGCTGGGACAAAGACGCATTGTTCAGCCGCGCATGAAACAACATTGCAGACAAGCGGCATGAATTTAGTGGGGATCAGTGTTGTTTTCCAAAACTGTTATCTGAACTCTTTCGTCAGCTGCTTTCTTGTGTCAGAGGAAACAAATAATGTCTTTGTTTTCACGGTGGATTATGAGATAAGAACATAACAGATTTGTTTCTCTTTGGGGCCGGAAGGACCCGACGAGCTGGACGCGAAATCTATTAGATTCACGACTCGATCGGCACACACACACACACACACACACTTTTACTTTTCTTGTTTCATTAACATCTGTCTGGCGTCCGGGCTCCGACCTCACCACTCCCTGCGTGTGTTTACATCGAGATCTTGGGGAGCGATGAGCGAATATCTTAGGCCCCGCCCCTATCGGAGCCTACAGGTGGATGCAGGGGTGGAGGCGGGGCTAAGGGAGCAGCGGCGACGTTGACAGGCAGAGTGTGATTGGTAGATGGCGTGGACGGGCGGGCGTGTCACGTCTGATTAGCGAGCTG
>CAAKHC010018844.1:25323-36373 GCA_901007825.1 Macroramphosus scolopax
TTAGCTACCGTTTAACAGTGAGGGGGATTTTTAAAGCACAAATAAAGAGGAATTTATCACTTGAGAACAAAACTCCCCCAAAAACTAGCAGTTAGTTTAATTAACTGCTGTAGATCGAGCGAACGGAAGAAAGAGTCTAGAAAAATAGAAAATCTAAAAAAGGGTATGTATACTGTTTACATATGAATGTTCAATTAATGCTTAAAATAATTTATATTTCACCCAAATAAGCAAAATAAATTATGATCAAGAAATTCAAACAACGCCCAGTTCTAAACCCAAGCTTGACCCTATGTGACCTTTACTCTGTAAAGACTCTAATTACAATGAGATTTAATTTTGATACCAAGTAAATGTTCATATTTTTTCACACAGTTCAGAAACACTGGTAGATAATGCTAGAAATCACCTAACAGGGTTTTATATAGGAGTAAAAGGCCTTAAATGGGACCAGACCATCAAGGATTTTGCAATACGACGTGGAATAAATATATTACAAAAGCTACTGAATCGTCCTCAACTGACCCAGCTTCCCTGTGCTCGCCTTCCGCCCGGCCCTGTCTGTCAATTTAGCAACATCTGTTAAACAAAGGTTTGTTTCTGTGGTTTGGAATACATTATATGCACATTAAACTAAAAAAAATTACAGTCATTATTGCATCCTATTGATCGGATTTGTATTACGCTGCAATATATTTATGTATTTCTTCTGTCAGAATAATTCTCTGCATTCCGCAATCATTTATTTTTGTTACCAATTCTATGTTGTCAGTTTCTTTATGTTTCTTCTCCCAGTTTGCTTTAATTCATCCATTTTCTTGTTCGATCTTTACTCTCGTATTCTCCTACTTGCTTTCTCTGCCTCTGTGATTCATGTTTTTTCGTGATACGTTTGCCCACAAACTTTGCCTCCCATTACTTCTATACTTCTTTTGGCTCATGATTTGGGTTCATTGTACCTTTAATGGCTGAGCAACATCAGACTGATTACATTTTGAAAAATAAAGGTCCTCTGAGGCGGACGCGAGCAAATCCCACAAATTGCTTCGTTTATTCGGTCGCACTTGAAGTCGCATTACGGCAGCAAGTGTCAGTTCTGTTGACACGCAGGTGTTGCAGTGCGATGCCGGCACTTAGTATCCTGGATTATTAGTATTCTGGATTTGAAGTGCTGTTGAAAATGTTCAAATTACAGTTGGAGTACAAATGAACGAGCGGGGTTGTTGGTGATGAGATACGATGACGGGGAAAGTGAGATTGAAAGAGATGAAACTGATGTGATATTAACCTTTTCTCAGTCATCAAAGTCGTCACCAACAGTTGTGTTAGTCCGTATTTGGGGATTGATGGGCAATAGCCCTCATTTACATGAAACTACACCACTCATTGTTGAGTAGTAAAACATTATGTTGATGGGTGATCACGGAGCCGTAAATCATAGTTTATGTAGGATGCTGAGACTATCTGCTGCTCTGATCTGGTTTGAATGTTAAAGCACAAACGTTTGGGTGTTTGATAGGTTGTTTATGTTGATTTAATCATCTGCCGGAGAACCCGATAGTGTGACGCATCGCCACATTAGACTGCACCCGAAAAACACTGATTAAAAGACGCGTAATTCAATGACGTTAGTGATCATAGATGTTAGTTTCTGTCTGTCCGCCTGCTGACAGGAAGCCGCCGAGGCAAATTTGCACCAACTTTCGTGGAGGAGCGTGCCAAGGAAGAACCCATCTAATTTTAGGGCCGAGCCAAAAATCTCATTTTATTTACATAATCCTGAGCGGAGGTCGGCCCTCTCTGAGTACCCATTTGTCAACAGGATTACACAAAAAACTGACGCCCCTGAATGGAACTCCCGACGGAGTCTCACTGCCAGAATGTTTCTGGACAAAACCTGGCAGCTATTATAGGAAGAGAGTCGACTGTAGCCTCCGTCCCTGCAAGTGAGGGACGGACTGCATCTACTGTGTTGAGTGAAGTGGAGCAGAACATTCAGTCCACACGGCAGCTCACAAAAGAAAGATGTCTACCGCTTCTAACTCTTTTCTGCAAATATATCCGGGTATGTTTGACGGTTTCAGTTGTGGATTTGCATATAATAAGAGGACGTGCTACTAGTCTTGGCGTACGTCTGAGCTGAGGGAATTTCTAGTTGGGTTATCAGAACATTCAGAAACAGGTCAAATTTGACCGGAGGACAACAGGAAGGTTGAGGAAGCGTGAAGACACCCTGCTGCCACACAAGACAGTCAGTTCTCTTTGCTCTGGCCTTGCTGATTTTATTTAGTTGCATGTTTTAATGTGAATCATACTGCAGCCGTTCACCTTGAAGTCAACAGGCTGATATATTTATTATATTGTTGGTTGTTTGCTTACTTCTGTCTCTCTTTTTTTCCTTCTTCTCTCCGCTCAGTATTTGCATGCAATCAGGCAAATTGTGGTGTTTGGATGCTGCCTCTTCACATTCACAGGGGGGCCGACTGTCCCCGTGACACTCACTTAGATTGGCAGAATAAGATGAGCAAAGTGCCCTCGCCATTAGCTGATTGGACGGCCGACGGCCGCAGGCGGATGTGTGTTTGCATCAAATATGTCCGTGTGCATGAATCGCCCAGAATGGCAGTTTTTTTTCTTCTTCTTCCTGAATCAGCATGTTGCTATTCAAATTAAATCTATGGATTTAGTTGCCTTTTTACAGAGAATTGAACTGCACATCACTGAATAATTCCCTGTTGCGGATGTTGCAAGGAACATTTGTTCTTCCCTCCGTGCATCATGAACTTCAATTTGACAGCGTTACACAAGCTGTTTATCATTTAAACCTTTTGCATGACACTTGTCTTAAGGACACCTCGCACCAACCTTGTTTTAACACCTACCCATGCGTTGGTTTCATGGTGGCGACAGTAAACATGGATTCGCAGGTTTCCTACCCTGCTTGTGCAGTCGCACGGCTCCATCGCAGGCCGTCCTGCAGCCGGAGAGTCACGGTTCACTCGCTCTGCGTCCTGAAAAAACCCCCTGGAGCGAAACAATAAAACCTCACATCATAAGTTGCTCTGCATAAGGATGTCAGCCATCTGCCTGCGACAGGAACAAAAAAAAAAAGACATTTCTCTTCTTGTTTTGGCATCAGAGGAGGCGTGAAAGATGCCGTTTTACAAAGCAGACAGACGCACACACACGCACACACGGGCAGACGAAAACAGACAGAATCAAAAAAGAGATTGTTAAATGCCTGCTTTGACAGTACAAGGGGAAGGGTGTGTGTTTTTCTTTCCTCTTCACAAACATCCATACGGCGGCTACGTACGAAGCCCGTTAGAGTTGCGCTAACGAGGCCTCATCAGTCACATCCAATGACAGGTAGCTGATCGCAAGTAGCAGGGAAGCGCACGCCTCAAAAACCGCGTGTCAACATCTCTCACCCTCACTTATTGTTCGGGGTTAAGTTTCCATTTTGATACTCAGCGTCACTATTTTTAGCGCGCATAATCCGTCTCCCTTTCAAGTATCGTGTCTTTACCTTCCCGAGCTGCTTATTTCGTTTATTTTCTTTTCCGGTGCCCCTCTTTCCTCACTCTTATCCCACCCTGTCTCGAAGAGTTCGCCAACCAATGCAGCCCGACCAATGAAGTGCAGGTCAGAATCTTCGTCCCATCCTCCTCCGCTATGTCCGTAATTTGTTGGTGCTTCTTCTTCAGTTCTAATTCGCTTGTTTTCGTCGTGCGCCGAGAGAGAACGTCCCTTCAGAAGTGTTCCCGGGTTCCCCTCCATCACGTCTTGATCACGGCCCACCACACCTGCATGTCACCATGAATAGACGCTGATTGCACCAAAGTTGAATATATCAAAAATTAATTATAGACATTCGGCGAGCTGCGTCGTGGCAGACGATGTCCTTCAAATGGAACTATTCCCTGTGACTGATTCTACCTCTGGGGTCAGGTAGAATATCACAATTGCATCTCTCGTTGTCAGCCAACTTCCATCCTCCGACGGAGTCTGTCTCTCTATAATTAACTGTGCAGAGAAACAAGTGTAAGTAAAGCACATTTTTTAACCTGATTCGACCAACTGGACCGAGTTCTTGTGGAAGAGGTGAACCAACTCTTTGTTCATGATTATAATCCGACCTCAATCTGACCCCTTCCGCCGGTTCCACCTTCGCAAGATCGAGCTAAACGGTTGCCGTAGACAGATGTGCTTTAATCCTCGGATGCCTCGGAGCAGACAAGCTGCAGCAGCTTGCGTAGTTGAGAGAAGAAAAAAAGAAATACGCAGAATAATAGTACTACACATCTGATGAATAAGAGCTCAAAGTTTACAGAGTCCTCTGAATGAGGTGTGTAAGACCCGCCCGGACTCACTGTCCACCTTTGGACTGTTTCTGTTGAAGGGCAGGAACATGTTTTCTCTTCTAGGTCGTCTGAACTCACTTTGTATTTGTGTTGCGAGACTGCAAAGCAATCAGAGAGCAATTTATAGCCACGTACGCACATACGGTCTGGATACATAAACGTCTCGCCGACCGAGAACTTCAAAGAGCTTTTCTATTTCCTTTCTCTGTTCTCTCTACAAAATGTAATTAATCTCAACCTAAGTGGCAGAAATGTATTTCGCTCACCCTCTCCGCCGTATACTATCCTTCCAGACGTTTAATGTCTCATCAGCTTTAGTAAAAAAAATTTCTGCCGCAAGATCTTCGATGTTTTTACATCGCAGGGAAATATTACCGCTCTCAATCATCATCTGTGCGTCTCTCTGTATTTCCAGCTGTCGCGGAGATCGATGTGAAACAATCATTGCTTTGCGGGAATATTAATCAAGAGATTGTAGCTTTGGATTCTGGAGGCATCTCACCTGAGGGATGTTACGAAGGTGTAGGAAGCTGTAGCAACAGAGCGCGTGCGACTCCGCTGCATTACGGGGGGAGAAGGGTCGAGCGAGGCCAACGAATGTTTATGTACTGCTGTCTTCAATGTGCAACCAAAGCCAGGTGATTGATTGCGGCTGACCTGTGTTTACTTGTTCCTGTCTCGTTCTCTCTGCACAGCTGGATGCTTTACGAAGCATGGTGGTGAAGACGGTTGGAATGCACCTAATGGGGTCACGGTCATGGGGCAGAGTCAAATGGCGAAGTATAATGGGAACAGGAGTCGTCCTCCCTCTGCTGCTGCTGGCGTCAAACTGTCTTGGCCAAGACACTGAAGGTAAAGGGAGTCTCTCTTTGTTTCCATCACTGCTTAAGTCTATTTAGATTTTTATTTGCTCTCTATTATGCTTATATTTGCCTTCAGGCTTGTTTCAGGTTGCATTTAACTGCTGCTCACCTGATGTATAGAAGGTAGACTTGAGTATTTTCTCCCCCAGCTGACGTCTTCAGGCTTGAAAGCCTCATTGAATGGTCTTTCTTTCCTTTTGTCATGCAGCATGGTGCTACATGTAGCAGCGACAGCGGGGCCTTGTCACTCTGTTGAACTGTCGACAGATGATTTAGATATTCATGGTCCCTAGTGGAGAAAACCTTCTCACTCCGGTGACCCTTAACCTTCATCGCTTGACGCCGTCGGAGAATCAAAGATGTTATCTCGACATCTCCTGGATTTTCTTTGTTCCGACTTTCAAGGTTCTCAGCAGAACAAATCGGAGAGTTATAACTTCACAGTTGCTTATGTGGCAGTGGGTAACAGAATCTTTAGTTTTCTTACCCCCTCATGGCAAAACCAGACGGATGCCAACTTGACCGTGTGCCATCACAGTCCCGGTGCAAACTATTAAACAGTAAGAGCTCATCTGTTTGATGGCGGTGATTTGTAAGACCCTCCATATGCTTAATGGTGGAGAGGTGGAGCATCGGCCGAGGAGGAAGACATTAAATTGTGGGGCAAATCTGGATCAGGGAGCAGATCCAGGATTATTGGTTCACTTCCTTTGATACAGTGAAATAAGGACATTTCCATTAGTTTCCAAACACTTTTCATAGTGATAACGTCTAATAACGTGTTGGATCTGTGTGGATCCTGATAATAAGAGATGCAATCCTCTGCCCTCCACCTTCCTATTACATGCTAATCTGCTAACTGAAACAATCATATGTCTGGAAATATAGTAGCACAGATATGCCTGCTCGTTCCATTTAAATTCATGTGGTACGTTGTGAGAAATTAAAAGATATAACTGAGATGGCACGTTTTCAATCACACGATGGGGAAGATTATATGGATCCAGATCTGGATCACTGTCTCAAAGTTTAATGGGTTCGTCTCCAGGCCAAGACGGACACCTGCTGATAGGTTCATTAAAAATATGTCCTTATCTTTTTGCATAATCCTGAGAAACAGACAGGCAGGCAGACAGACAGACAGGCAAGCAGGCAGGCAGACAGACAGACAGACAGACAGACAGACAGACAGACAGACAGACAGACAGACAGACAGACAGACAGACAGACAGACAGACAGACAGACAGACAGACAGACAGGCAGGCAAGCTGGTAGGCAGGCGGGCAGGCAGGCATGGAACAAATCACATGATCGCTCGTTTTTTGTCCTTGACTGAGGTCTGTGCTCTCCGACTGCACGACTAGTTGTAATATCGAATTACAGAATTATTATTAAAATGTGGATATAATTAATCATGTAATAGTTAAATCGTACAGGGGTGTACAAGCCTGCATACAGAACGGATTATTACGAAATATAAATTGCTCTGAGGTCACATATAAGTGTTGGACCTCAGCCTGTCACAGTGTTAACTATCCTCTCAACGTAACTGAATCTTCACTGGGTCGATGTGATAGTTAAACGATGAAATAAAGATTTCATTTTAAGACGAAAAAAAAAATCCACCGCTGCAGCAAGGTAAGACTGAAATGAAGTCATCACCGGTGGGAAAGCTTAGCATAATACTGTCTTGACTTTCGGCTCGATTTGTCAGAATTTTAATACTCCATTTAACTATTAGTCCTTGAGATTTATCTGCTTGGTATTTAGCAGACGGCGTCCGCAGGCAAGGCGAGATGGCTTTGAGTGAAACGGTACATCTGAGCATCAAGTGTGTCTGTAAAGGGTACACAAGTCTCAGCATCGCTTTCATTCAAAAGCCTCTCCTCTTTTCTATCATCCCACTTTTCCACCTGCACTTGTAAACCTGTTCAGAGGACCACTGTTCTCCTGCCTAAACTGTTGGCAGGGTCACAATAACAGGATCGCAGGCATCATTCTGTTAGATCTCCAAATAAAAAGAATAGCATCTTTTTAATGAGCCCGGATTTCCAATTGACAGATAATATTTACTCAGTTTGCTTCCCCCTCGTGACATGAGTGAGAGTGTGTTTTTAATGAGCTGGTATCCCAGGAGGAGCCGGATGATTCAAGCTGCTACGCATGACAAGAGTACTATAGTTTTAATTAGCCCGGGTCCCAAGGTGAAACACTATTACTCACTGTTGGTTTCCTAAATGACAGAAGTAATGGTATGTTGTTAATTATCCCTCATCCTGGACTGAGAGACTACACAGAGAGGCTGATCCACCACCTATTTTAAGTGTCATTCTTTATTAATGTGAGCTTGGTATATATGATCAGATGATTAAAATCGCAATCCGCCCACCGATCTGCAAATATTCGCTTTTCGTTCTCGGATTCAAATTTGCATTATTGTACCTACATGTGAGAGAGACGCAGCAGACTGAAATGCAACCCCTCTCCTGCGGTGAATCCCTGTACTTAACTCTGACTATGAACTCATTTGAAGCCTGTGGTGTGTGGGCGGTGCTTCGCTGGTTGTTTTAATTGAATGTGACTTATCTGCGAACGGGAACAATACACGAGAGGAGGCATGAAAGGAGTTCTGCTCGAATTGTCATATATTGAGTGTTGATGTGTGTGTGTGTGTTTTTTGTTTTAAGCTTCAATGTGTGCGAACGTCCCCGCTTGCACATGTGCGATTGTCTGCGAGAGTTCATGCATGACAATGAAACCGTGTGTGTGTGTGTGTGTGTTTGTGTGATAGTGTGGCACAGCTGCAGTGTGTTTTATAGGAGAAGAACGCCTGCCAAGAAGAGAGAAGCTCAATACAATAACCAGACTTGTGTGGCGTCTCTCTTATGCTCTGCCTCTCCTCTCATCGTGTCACTCTCCGGCCAGCTGGCTCTCTGCTCCACGTCCGAAATTCAGACTGACAATGTAGCATCATAACCGGCGTACCGGCGGCCCTTTCGTGTTTTGTTTCATTCCATACCAAAGCCAATGGTCTCACTACTCTTGCAAACACAGATGTGCTTTACCTTCGCCACAATATATTCTGACGTCCTCGCTTTCCTCGTATGCTATAGCAGCATCTCCAGCATCTCCAGCAGGTCGCTCTCTAATCGAGAAGTTAGGCACCTTGCCGATGTGTATAAGGAGATACAGAAGCTTCACCTTGTAAGTCCTCCTCAAACCACATGCAGTCATTTTAAATTAGATTACGTGTTAATTAGTGAGCTTTAGAGGGGCTGGTTGTACTTTGGGCTCAGCCAGACAAGCTGTTCTGTGTCTCATCCTGGATACTTCCATTAGCACACTTCCATATATAACACTATGTACTACTGCCTTACATCTGCTGTGAGGGAAACCTGACACAGTGATTGTCCTCCACGTACCGTCACATGGATCCTTGATAGTGATCATAAATGATCTGAATGAATTCCTTATCTCTAAAAATCTCTTCTGATATTTAGAATGCTGCTTTGTTTACTCAACATCCACGTTTGCAGTCTTTGTCTTGCAGCTTTCTTTTGCACATCATTGGCATGCTATTGTCCCAGACTGTTAATTAGCAGGATGATAAACACTTGGCAGGAGTTGACGGTGTCACCCGGGTGTCTGCGCCTCTTGGTGTGTGTGTGTGTGCAAGTCAGATATTTCTCCGCGGCGCTGATAGTGGTCGAAGACTCTGCAGGGGGGCCGTCGAACCGACAGACGTCTCCTCAGTCTCAGCCGGGAAGCGAATTGCTTATTTCCAATAATGTCAAGCTGTAAAGTTATCGGACGGACGAGAGCTGCACACGAATGTGTGCATCCTGCTGGCCACCTGAATAGCGCGAGGGGGGCTGAAGAGGCGGTTATGTATTTTCACCGGGTGTCCTCAGAACAACTGCTGTCTGATTACCACCACTACCTCTGTCAGCTGTGATCAGCCCGGCGCCGGCTGGGAACAGGCCTGACGTACTGAGACAGAGACAGAGAGAGAGTCAGCATAATGGATAAGCCAGCACGGTGACAAAGTGGGGATCCCTACAGCACTGAATCCCTGAGTGTGTGTGTGTGTGCGAGCAGGTCGACAATCCGTTTTCTCAAGAGAAACATCAATCTCACACAAGGTCGCATAGTACCTCCTTTTCTCTTACTCTCCGTCTCTTCTTCCTCTCCTCCCTCCTCCAACCCTTCTCGCCTCAAACTGTCTCCTCTCCCCATTTCAATTTCGTCCTTTCTATTCTCCCTCTTTTCCCCATGGATGAATGGATAGAGGGGAAGGATGGATGGATAGACGAATGGGTGATGGATGAGCGGCCGGCTGCTTGGGTAGAGGAGGGAAGACGGTGAGGAATTGGACCCCAGGGAGACGGCGGAGATAGGTGTACCTGCTGATGGAAGCCTAAAAAAAGGACATGACACAGGAGAACGTTGAAAGGAACAAAACACCTTTTTCTCCCGTCTGATCGTTCTTTTTATTACCAGCTTTTCTGAACCCGTCGCTCAATCCTTTTGTGTATTTTTAGAAAGCCGCTCCGTCAGTGGATTCTGTGGCAAAACATTGCGGTATGTGGGCTGAAATGAATTAAGTGTTGTGAACCGTGACGCAGAAGCTGTGATGGCATTGGGTAGAAATAAGTGTTGTCTCTTGACATAACACTGCCAATTCACAGGGTTTTTATAACCATGGCGACTAAATTACCTTAAGATAGGAAAGTTAGAGGATTGTTTGATTTCACTACACGTCCGATGTTATTAAGCATCACACAACTCATCACCCACTGGAAAAGAAACAAGGATGAATTACATTATAATCTGATAAAGGTTCTTTTTTGTGAGCCCACGATGCATCACACCCAGGCTCAGTAGGAAATATCATCTACTAGAACTTAGTCAATTATTTTGATGGAAGCAGGCCAGGCCGTGGCTCAGTCTTCGGCTGTGTTCTCATTGTCATTTAGGAAGAAAGCATCCTCAGGTGGCCGATCCGTCATCATAAGCCATCTGCCTCTGCACCATAGAAGCCCCACTGCTACTTCCTCAAAGGGTTATATACAGTAAATACTGCATATATACTATATATATATCTACTCAGATTCTTTTTATTTGTGTTTCTGGTTAACCAGTACGTACAGTTTGAGCCATATACCACACGTATTCACCTTTACTGAATCCCTTAGAAATACTTTGAAGTCTATTCTAGCCTGCAGTAAATAGTCGAATTGAATTAGTTGTTGATATAACGCTGGAATCCAGCGAGTGCCTCAGACTCCAGACACCAAACTGGGGAGTCTATCGTAGGGAAGGAAAGAAAATGCTTCCTTGGCATGAAAGGGAAAAGCACAACTCTGAATCTACCAGTTCATATATGTTCCAACCCTCCCTTTGATTGGAGATACAAACAGATGAAAGGAGTTTCCTCTGTAGGGCGGCTGGATGCTGGTAGGACGCCGGTATTGATATGAGAAGATTAACACTGTATGTGTTTTAAATATGCCAGACTGTCTCTGTCTAAAGCCTGGCTGAAACATCAGTTAAAGGGTTGATTTGTTCGGATGCTGACCGGTCGTCATGTTCGTCCGTCATGTCACGTCAAGCTAAGGAAGATTAGCATTTCTATGCTTCTTATAACAGGGCCAAACTGTCTGGTGATATGTCACCCACTGTTGGGTTTGACTTGTGAATATGAGGTGCGAGCATGTTCAGATCGCCTACATATCGTACCTTTAATGATTAATGTGAGGATATCTTTTTAACTACAGTTTGGAACATTTTCAAAAATGCTCCTCATGCAATTGAATGTAACA
>CAAKHC010018846.1:0-10362 GCA_901007825.1 Macroramphosus scolopax
CAAACGTTAGTATTCAGTGTCTCCTCACAACATTTAGACTGGAACCAGGACACTGACTATGATCTGAAGCCTTTCAGCCAAACAGGATCCATCACATGTTTCTGCTGTAGCAGTTTGCCCCTCCAATTGAAATCAGCCTCACTGCTCCTCTTTGTGCTTTTCTCCTTCAGCTAATTAAAACTCAGAACCTGCTGCCCAACCGGAACTATATATTTGGCTACCATCCACATGGCATCTTTTGCTTCGGTGCTTTCTGCAACTTTGGGACGGAGGCCACAGGCTTCTCCAAGAAGTTCCCAGGCATCAGGCCCTCCCTCGCCACCCTGGCGGGAAACTTCCGTTTGCCTGTCCTCCGGGATTACCTGATGTCTGGAGGTGAGATGATTTGACCAGAAGTAATCCTGATAAATGTAACTGAGAGAGGCGAGACCTTTGTCCCTTTGCACAGCTGAAATAGTCTCTGTTGACTTGGATTTGCTGATTCTATTGATTTGTAGAGCTTGTTCCTTTTTCTTGTGACATAACTGTCACACATTAAGTCACTATAGGTAAATGTTTGAACATGTTTGCTTGGTAACTATTTTCATAGTTATGAATATAGTTTTCTTGTCATTTACAAGTGTTTTGTTCACAATTATCAGAAATGTTATTTCTAATGTTGTCTTGAAACCTTTTCAGTGACTTTTTTTTTTTTTGACGGAACTTGAAGGTCCAGAACATGAAATAGTTTGAAGGCCACTAGCATAGAACATTGCATTAAACTTGAATATAAAAACAATGGGAATTGTTGTAGTTGCAGCCAGCATTTGACCAAACTGAGAAACAGCTGTTTGTCTATACAACATGACATACGTTGCACTTGTAGTGTTTCTTCCTTTCTAAGTATACTTTTCCCTCATCTTGTCTCCTCAGGTATCTGTCCGGTGAACAGGAACTCTATTGACTACCTGCTGTCCTGTAACGGTACAGGAAACGCTGTGGTCATCGTTGTAGGAGGAGCAGCAGAGTCTCTGCACTGCGCGCCGGGCAAGAATTCTGTCATCCTGAAAAACCGTAAAGGCTTCATCAGGCTGGCTCTGCAGAAAGGGTGAGTTCGGGAGCACAGAAGGACACGTGCAGTCACTGCGACTCAACACAGCCTTGACTAAATCTGTTCCCAACACGCAAATGTCATTCTGAGGGCTGCAGTGTCTCAGCGGAATCAATTAAACCTAGATTATGAGTCGTAGAAAGGTTGAAATTATCTCACCGAGAGCGTTCCTAAATCTTCATGAATGTGCAGTGTTGTCCTGCATGACGTTTGCACTCCCTCTGGCATGCAGTGCTCTTTTTGAGGGGGCAGACTGTGAGCTGGCATCCTCTGTGTCGCTGAACCCTTAAAAGCTTGATTCCCTCTCGAATATCACAGAGGATTATCACTCGGTACACCTTTTCCAAAGAAGCTTAGAGCTTGGACTTATGCAAAACTTCTCTCATAACTGCAAGTTTCGCATTCCAGCTGGAATGATTTTAGACTTGGAATTCAGAGATAAATGTTTTAAAAATAAACGTTTCAGTTCCGTTTCGTGGTTGTCACAGATGTCTAACCTAAACTTCTAGTGCAATAATCGTTTCAATTGGCTGTGATAAAACCAAAAACAAGGCATAGAATTTAGACTGTATGAACAAAACCATCAAGGCTTTGCAGGTGGACAGTGAGAAGATGTACATAACATCAGGTCCTTTTTGTGGTTTTATAAATGTTTGGTATTCTAAACTTATAAAATGTTTAAATTCTCAGCCTGGGGACTTATATTAAGTGACCCTTGTTTTGCTCCCCCAGGTCCGACTTGGTTCCAGTCTATTCCTTTGGAGAGAACGATGCATACAAGCAAGTCATCTTCGAGGAGGGGACGTACGGGAGACATATCCAAAAGAAGTTGCAGAAGCTCATCGGCTTTGCCCCGTGCCTTTTCCATGGATGTGGCCTCTTCTTTGGCAACTCTTGGGGCATCGTGCCATATAACAAGCCGATCACCACCATAGGTGAGTTTGTCTACTAATGTTTGATAGAAGCACAGATCAGGTCTAATTGTTTTAGGTGATTTACAGTAAACAGATTGACAGAACAGAAAAAGGCATTATTATTTTGCACAGCCTCAATGATTTTCAGGGTTTTGGCAAATTCGACTATACTTGACTGATGATGCTTTGTTTTGTTTTAATTATAGTTGGGGAGCCAATCACAGTGCCAAAAATTGAGGCTCCTACAGACGAGATGGTGGATCTGTACCATGCGATGTACGTCAAGTCTCTTCAGTGCCTATTCGACAAGTACAAAACCCGCTTTGGCCTGAAAGAGAGTGACGTCCTCCACATTGAGTGAATGAATAAAAGGGCCCCTTGGAAGACCTGAACATGGAGAAATACTGCACCATCTTCTGACCTTCATCAGCCCTCTCCTCACCCCGTCCGTCGTGTTGAGTTGCTGGACTCTAAATACTGCACAAGAACATTTGCTTGAGAAAGCTTTTCTATCTGCATTGTCACACACACACACGGGCACATTTCCCTCTCAGGAAATGGCATCTCTCCGGCTGCTGTCCACTGGTAAAACAGCCTTGTTCGGACCAACAGAGCGGTTACATTGAATTGCACATCACTACATGTGCCTTTTGTATGTATTTCCATTTACTCAATGAAGTTTTCAAGCTTGGACTGTCTTACCAGTTCAGTTTCAAAAACTTTATTGTCATTCACATCCTACACAAAGTGCACATATGAACGAAATTTCGTTGCAACTTTTCTCCAAACGTACCAGTCATACCAGTGCAGGGGGGCGTACGTTCCACCAGATGGAGCTGAACTGTAACATGTCGAACTTGTCGAAAAGAAGTGCCAATGTTTTTTTATAACATGTAATTCTCCCTAAGCTCTCTAAGATCCTATTATATGCTAGAAGCACAAACAATGCAATTGGAAGGTACCACTTTAATATTGAGAAACCAAAGGTTGATTGAGCCAAAGACTTGTGTTTTCCTCGTACATGCATGTATCTCATGTAAAGGAATTCTACTCAGTGGATTCATATACTGAATTCACAATATATGCGTGCCTGTGATTATATGATGCCATAAAGTATTAATTGTATTCTGCAGAGAGGAAATGAAGCCTATTTCAGTGCTTGTCTCTAAATGAATATCTCTGATGCACTTTTTGTAATGCTAATGACCTTCTGAGGTCTTTTGTCTCAAGAAAAATGCTTTTAATATGAGAATTTTCCACGAGAGTCGCGGTGCTGCTTTGCTTGATTTTCTCTGCTTGTCCTACTGGGTTCCGTGTGTGGACGGGTACGTTTTGTCTACGTAGTGAAATCGACCGTATTGTCTTGTACCTACAAGTGTTTAGGAAAGATTTCAGCTGCAGTTGAGAGATTACAAAGTAGTTTTATGAAAGAAAATCCTGATACTTGATGATTCCGTTGCGCAGTGGATCCCTTTGATAAACATGCCATAGGGGATAATTGAATATATTTAAAATGACAGTATGCAGGTAAAGGATATATCTTGGGAATCATCAAGATAAGTGAGCTTGTGTTATGTTGTGAAAGATGGCGATGACATATAGGATTGGTATTTGAAGACAGATCTAGTTTCACAGTTGTGACTTGCCATAAAGAGCAGTGTAATTCTTGTGCAATAAATCTTGTGAGAAATCCCAGTGAAATCTGTCACTCTGATGTATGACATTTCTCACCTGCCAATATTTAAATTAAACTTTTATATGTTTTCAGAAGGAGATGTGTGTGTGTGCTGTATCTTGCTTTGGGACGTTTAAGCCATCACCCTTTGTGTTTCTGACGTTAGATCCTTACTCAGATTTATTCAGACCTGCGCCTTGCATGTCTGAATAAATTGCCTGTAAAACAAAAATGCCCATGCTTCATTGTCAAGATGAACCTCTTAACATATAAGCTTCAGCATGATGGAAACTGGCATTAATTGAAGAAACAGTGTAAAATACATGAATAAAATACTAAATATATCTATATCTATATCTGGATATAGATATTGTACATATCTCTATCTATAGCTATAGATATATAATCCCCATTGAGCAACATAACAACAGGTAAACGTGTAAAGCACTATTAATTATTCGTAGAAAGCTTTCTGGAGACTAACTGGGCAAACAAAAGTGTCTAAAAGTAGAAATCATGCATTACTTATTGTGAAGCCCAAATTCTATTGAGGACCCAGAAGTCCTCTATGTGGATGATGGCGCCCCCTGATGGTTGATAAATATTCTGCAATCGGATTCACATAAATCGTTCAAATACAGGTGGAAAGTCACTTTTTGTATTTCCTAAAGAACTATTTTGGTACTTGCCCTTTTCTTGAGTATTTCCACTCCACACTACTTAATACTCTTACGTTACCAGATGGCAATCTGAATCATACGCGTACTACTACATTTACAATCGCAAATTTACATACAAAATGTTAGATGTCTATGTAACATCTAATGTTGCAGTACATAAAGTAGTTCCACATTGATTACAATAGCGCTGCGTATACATCAATTAATCAATAATAACAATAATCTGATATAATTTTATATAATTTAATGCAGAGATCTCAAAACATGTTTACAGTATGAGTGTTTTCGGACAACCTCAAATGGATATTGCCAGGTACAAGTAGCCCGTATGGTCCGTTTAACTGTCACCTGCCTGTCACGTTGTGGTGCGCTACTTCCTCATATTTTGCAGCTTTGACAGATTTCTTTATAAACTCGCCCCCTTCTGGTAGACAGACAGATAAAACAACCAATAGTATCACGGCTTTTCATAAGTAGGCGCAGGCTTTATATGACAGACGTTAGTTTGAACCAATCAGGAGCGTGCGTGTAGCACCTCTAACCGGAGAAGGATTTCCGAACCGAGTGTAGCAAAATAGCTTGTACTTTGTTTACGTCCCGTTGGTTAGCTGACAGCTGTCGTAACGCCTTACCTGCACGAGCCGCATTTCTCAGTTGCTTACACCTTTTTAAACTTTAAAACGCGTATCTTTGCATGCCGAGAATGGGATGTTTTGTTGCATGAGGGGGACCCGCTAGATGCCGACGGGAGGATGAACTCCATCACCGGTCGGGTTCTCGCCATCCCCGCCGCCTCTGTTACTAACTCTGGAGCTTCCACATCCCGAGCCTTACATGTAGAGCTCACATCCCAGCAGGTAATAACAAAGTCCTCCTGCTGGCATTGACAACAACGTCATTCAGATGGAAATTTGTAATGAGTCGCGTCACTGTGTTGTACTAGTTTATAACGTTAGTTAACAACTGCTGCCCGGAGGAACACGGCGGGCCTGTCAGGCTAGCTAGGGAAGCTAACAAGTACTAGCTTGCAGGTAGCTAGCTTACTGTAAGTTGTTGAAGCTTTGCTTCCACACCAGACACACTATCAGCATTTAGGCTATTGTTTGGCACGATGAGTACGGAATTTTGTTTTGTTTTGAGCATATGTACCAGTCTATACCTTTCATTGTGAGCGAGGCAAGTAACGTTACACGCCTGTTAAAGGTAACTTGGCGTAGTGTCAGCACTCTAGTGACAGCTCAGCTAAAGGAAAACGGTTAAGTTAACTTGCCATATGCTATTACAGTGGTGCTAGTTCGTCTCCCAGCTGTTTAATTGTAATTCAAAAAAGTTTTGTTTCATAAATTAATTGAATATATCAGTATGGTAAAACCGGGAAGAATTTCATTCATTCATTTGGACAGAATGGAAGTGATGAGGTTGACAGTTCACCATCTTTAGATTAACATATGACATCAGCTAATTAAAGTCTCCATCCTTGTGATTAGTGTTGTAGCAACATATTGATTTTAGTTTGAATCCGGCTTGACATAAAGTAAGGCTGACAACATTGTGCATTTTAGTTATTTTTTCACCAAGCTATCCTATTGAGCGTTTCATACTATATAGCTTCATAATGTGGTTTCTACTTTACTTGCACAGCTTCATTGTTGGAATTAGCATGTCCTACTTCATATAGAGTACTAATTGATGGCATGAACATGAAAAAATTACACAATTAAATTTGTCTTTACACTAGTAAATGTAACTGTTTGAGCCTTGCCCTTTGGTTAATTATAACCTCAGACAGACATTAGTGTTGTCAACATGTCAGTTCAATGAAGAATGATAACGTACTCAATCCTTATTCAGGTTTAAAATAGATTGCTAAATATATTCTTATAAATATAATGTATGCATATCTGACATGCTATTTAGTGTGTTAGCATATAGCTTTTACAGAGGAATAAAGTGTGACCCCACCTACTCCTGCTGGTGTCTGTTGATCAACACGAGTTTCAATTGTAACTATAGCGAGCTTTGAGGAATTATATCTTCTAACCTCATCTGCAATAAAATGTTATCCCCTCCATTGAAATGGTGTGGCAGCACACATACCAGAAACAGGAAACTTCAGTGAGTAAAACCAAAACTATTTCCTTGACAAGGCAGAAAGAAAATACTTTATGTCCTTTTGTTATTCGGGTCAAATTAGCCCTTGAAAAGAGATTTTTATATTTAGCTCTTTTTAATGAAAATGTCATGTGCTCCCTTTGCATGACTGATCTGTGACCATTGGCACATTCTAATGGCTTAAATCTGTGACCTGTGCTTCTAGCATGGGTTGCAAGTGAAGATTGTTAAATGAATACAAAAGCTTATTTTACTTATGGACTAATTAAAAGTTGCTGTGGATACATACATACATACAGCTAAATGATTAATATATAATCAAAACCATCACTCCAGGACTTATCGATTAAATGTGTTGCATAGTTGATCCATATTACAACATAAGCTTTATTCTGATGACTCACAGTACCAGAAAATACACTGGAAGCTTGAGTCACTTGATGTTGTAGTTTTCACTGTGAATTTTGTGTTTCAACCTGTTATAAAAACTGTTGCACAAGAATTAACGAACGCTCAACACGCAATGCATTGATAGGTTCTGATCCCACGTAGGGTTTGTCTGACTTCTTCACATACACCTTTCATAAATATCAATATTTTGAGAGGACATGTTTTGACAGAATGTAGTCACTATGGTGGTGTATGCTCTCTTTGGCATTGCAGTCTGTTAGCATGTTTGGTACCTGATAGAAGCCGGTTTGAGACCAAGGTGTGGATGAAAGTAATGCTGAATGATTCCTATTTATTAGCCACTTGATTAGAATGAACCAACAGTCTGCCGCCACCACCACCACCCGCTCATCATCTCTGTAAAGCCCACTGTCATGTTGGTATCTACTGTGGTTATGTGATTCTGCTGCGAGCATCTGTGGAAGAAGGGCGCTCAATTCCTGCTTATACATTATTCCCTGAGACATAAGTATGTAGATCTAGCTGCACTCGTCTTGTTAGAATTAACATACATACACATACACATACGTTTTTAAGTGTTGGTCTGTTGGGGAATTCTCTCTGACATTTTTAAGTTTTTGCTGCATCAAAAACGCACCGTGACACCACTGTGTCGTATTGAAGGGGAAGCTGGAGCTTGGTGAACTACACCCAGGTGAAATGACTTGGTGATATGACAAGTACATTTTGCCCAAGCCCAAATGCCACACAAGGTTTATGCACAGAATATAAGGTGACACAAATCTTTTTTCCAGTGTCAGTTATATGTGTTGATGTGAATATGTGTAATGTAGATCTTCTTTTCCTTGACATAAAGTTAAAGGAGATACTCTTCTGGACAACGTGCGTCGGTCTTTGAGTCACTTAGTTTCCAGTTTGTTCAGTACAGGTTGCTCAAACAATGACATATCATTCAAGGTGGACAACATACAACACATTACAATAACAGCACAAACAGCAGCTGAGGGTAGGATTTGTTGTTTCTCATTTATGAGTTTGAGCTTATGAAGCCCCACCTGAGGTTACAGCTCAGTTCCTCTAACTGTTAAAATCCAGATCTTTGATTTAGTCCATTCACGTCTAACACAAATGTATTACAAATGTAAGAAGGCATGTGACCAGCTAATCACGTTGTCACGTACCACTCAGACTTGTTTGATCATATTAGCACAAACTGTTAACAAATAGAGGCTGTGACTTTGATCTTGGTGGGAGCTTGTGGACTCTGGTATTAAAGTATTTGATTATGGAGCGCCCTGGCAGTCACTGTGCTTGCAACCGTTGCTCTCCTCCTACAGTCCACATTATTCTGTGTCTTCTGACATTTTTTAACGGGTTGAAACACCCTCGTAGAACAATCAGTGTTTTTGTGTGGGAGGCCCTTAATCGTACAGGGAATCCCATGACTTGGATTTAGTCTCAGTATGGCTGCAGGAGAGAGGCCGGGCCTGCTGGTCAAAGGAGAAGTTGTACTATAGCGACATGTTTGCATGATGCAGAAACCTTTGTGCCTCCATTCTCATTTTCTATTTGCTTTTTACTTAAGTAGTCTCCACCTTCTCGAGGGAAGCTGTTGGAGGCTGGTGAAACACTGCATGTGTCAAGTGTTGATTAATAGTTTTGAGTTTCAGCTCATTGTCTTTACTGTGAATCGCTGTTGCTTTTCTTGTGTGAAAAGTCACGTGTTGATAAATTCAATGCTTTTCTGTATTTGTCTAATTTTGAACCTGCGATTTATAATTATGACCTAAATTTGTTGCTCTATTTGTAGTACGACTGACCATGACTTCACTTAACTAGCTACTGAATTTGACCGTGATGATGTCGTGCTCTGTTATCTGGCCTGCTGAGATCTAGAAGACCTTTGTGCATGTGAAACATCAGCTCTTTTAGGATGTTTCATTTGTCCTTTGGCCTAGCCAGCGTTATGTGTCTTCAACTCAGCCATAAATATAATTTTCATGTAATTAGAATGAGCCTGAAAACAGCAGCTCTGATTTCTGTTATCTATTCTCAACCTGACCTCTCTCTTTATCTCTCTCTATGTTCCTGAACAGAGACGGTTGCGTCATCTTCGGAGCATCGCAGCCAGAAACATTGTCAACAAGAATGGTTCCCCACTGCTGGACACGTACTTCACCCTCCACCTCTGTATAGGAGACCGTATTTCTAGTGGTCAGTCCAACTCCTACCTGTCAGAATGAATATTTCTCACACAAATTGCTTCAATAATCTTAATATTACTTCTGGCTACTGGATCTGGTGACATCTCAATGATAACTGAGATTGCCTCTATAATAGTGTACATGGATCTTTTACTACTCAAAAGAATTTTGGACACACATGTTAGTATCTAAAACTGATCTGTCTGTTTTAGCAGATAATGTTATCAGATTACAATTTATTTTGCTCATGGACATAGAGCCTGGCTGACTTTTATATTTAGAGAATACCCATTGAGAGGCTTTCTGAATACAAGGCTTCCAGCAGCGGTTCACAAAATGGGCTCATAATCCAGTTAAAGTGGATGCTGTCATAGTTAGTTCACTGTGTATCAAGCAGCTCCAAGAGTTTACTACGTATGTTTACAGCCCATCTGTCGTCC
This sequence comes from Macroramphosus scolopax, assembly GCA_901007825.1. Taxonomy (NCBI): domain Eukaryota; kingdom Metazoa; phylum Chordata; class Actinopteri; order Syngnathiformes; family Centriscidae; genus Macroramphosus; species Macroramphosus scolopax. The sequence goes on from CAAKHC010018846.1 coordinate 9,527, forward strand.
AGATTAAAGCCTAGCTTAGCTTTTATGAATTGTATTTTAGGGTTGACTGTCCCTTACTGACGGTGCATGTGTGTTTCCTGTCTTTTTAGACTTTTACAAGAGTGAGGTCATCCGAGACTCGCTGGTGAGTATGCTTTTATGTTTAAGCACATCCGCACCCTGGCAGAGCTTACCTGCAGCCTGTTGTGGAAATGTGTGTTAATACACTGATTATTATGTGCAGCGCCATAATTAAGGAAGACAGGGTGTATTTTCCTCATAGATCTAGCTGCTGCTAACCGGCCTTTCACATATTCAGACATCACAGGCATTATTTTTGGAATACTGAAGATATTATGTGGTGTGAAACTGGCTTTGTTCGATCAGCTTGAACTGTGCTGTTCTAACTCGCAACTTCCCCTCTTGGTCTGTAAGCATCAGCCAGTTGTACACAGATCCAGCTGTGTACTATTGTGTGATTTTTGGCTGTCACTACTTGTATATGCTTGGCAGATGCAGGACTGCACAAAGCAGTAGAAGCAGTCAAGCATGCAAACTATTATTGTCAGTCAGTCTTGCTGCCGAGTCATGAGCTGACCTAAGCTGCTTTCCAGGCATACTGTTCAGTGCCCTCGGGATAAGGACTATATAATGCACTGCAGGAATCATAACTCCTGCCATGTCTGGGCCCAGCTTCCTCCTGTTGAATTTAACATTATAGCTGACATTTGTTTCCTAGTATTCTGTCTCCCCTGTCATCATTCAACTTTGGTAATGTTTCCTGTTGGTCTTCCTGTTTTCATTCTGCAATGCCCCTCTGCTTCCTCTAGTGACTCTCACTTGCACCCCCCCATCCT